>JAUOBX010286949.1:0-11263 GCA_032360705.1 Eupentacta quinquesemita
CCCCCCGTAATTACCAAGCCTACTGCGCCACAGCAGAGCCCGGACACCGAGATCCCGCCAGTCGTCACTGTGAGTACTGGAGAGAAACGCCCGATGGTGATTGTGGGAATTGAACCCGGACCAAACCGGACCCATTGTACTGCCAAGCGTCACTGACACCGCTCGGCCATTCTTCCGCTGAGATGCTCACAGGCATAGACCAATGCCACCCCTACCACAAAGTACAGGAATTCTTCAATGTGTTCTAATTACAAATTTTATATTGATGATTATTCTCACAAGCAAGACATCTATTACAATGTACACAAATCAGTCTTTACAAGAAGGATTACTTTAAGCAATATACAATGAAAGTTGATTTTTCTGAATATCATACCACACAGGAGTATATGTGAAAGAAACATTGCTCTTGTTCATAAAGGGAATTGGAAACTGGTGTTATCAATAGCAGTATTGTGATTTTGGGGGGGAGGGGGAGTTAATGTTACTGACAATTATCAATAACACATTGATATGTGGATTTAGGTTTCTTAAACTTTGAGAAATAAAACTTTCTTTCTCTTTATGAAATTTAAAGAAGTACATTCCATATAAAACCATGTAACTATGGGATGTATGCTATAGATTCAAGAATGCGAACAACCTGGTAGTTCCTTGAGGTAAGAACACCCACCACATAAACAGAAGAGTCAGGTGTATACTAGTGGTTGCTACATAACTTTGATGATGGGAGAAACACCATTTCCTTATAATCACTGTACTAATTAATTATTCAAAAGTTAGGCCTTTTGATAAGGTAACCATTGTAGCTTTCTTGGATTTTGCAAAGAAGTTCCATACATTGGTTGCAATAAATGTTACAACTTTTCAGGAATAACAAGAAAATGTAGCTTCACTAGTATTAGTGATAGATCTGACTACTCGATGGCTTGTGTGAGGGGGACTGTGAGCTCTAGGGTAACTCCTGAGTATATAGGCAAGATCAGGGGGGCGTATTCACGAAACGTGCGTACCAATTCGCAAGGGGATACGTATCCTAAATAGTAATATTTTGCGTAGCCAATCACAACTCTGATTACAAAGGTAAAACGCCAACTTTTACGATGCGTGTGAGAAACGCGTAAGAAATATGCGGTTTCTTGGGCAACTCAACAATCAATGCACACTTACAGATGCGCGTCAATTCAACTCAGTCACAACGTGCACACTTGAATACGTAACACCCAGCACGGAATCTGCGAGCCATGATTATTGCCGGAGCTACTCGAGATTGGACCGTACACTGGTTGGTCACTCTTTGTTGGTTCACAAAACTTCCAGAAACCTTTCAAAGGGAATTTCAGCGGTGTGGATATAATAATGACAACACAAGGAATGTATTCAATTTTGTGGAGTATCCCATCACCATTTACCGGAATCGCTCGAAAAGTGTATGGATAGCGACATGAATTTGGTCGCTACGCCAGGTAATTTGTTTGCCCAAAGTTACGCACAAATTCATGTTGGGCAAAGCTTCGTGAAAACCACATTGCGTAAGATAACCATCGTAGGTGGAACTTACGCACAAAATCTTGCGTAAGTTACCCTCGTGAATACGGACCCAGGAGTTTTACTTTATGACTTCCTCCTGACATATGTATATATATCTATACTGTAATGGTTAAAGTTGTCATTGTCATGCAAGAAAATGAGCTATGAGATGCGTCTCACTCTTAGCATGAAATCACACATAATGTTGCAAGACAGCACACCAAGCCATAGTTGATATTATCCACATTGTTATTTGGAAATATGATATCAATTTCCCTATAAAGTAGAAAGGGGGGCTCCTGCTAGGAGTCCCCACCAAGGGAACAAAAAGTTGCTCCACATGCTGTGGTGGTGTACATCATGAATATAACTGAGGGGCTTGCTAAGGGTGGGATTCCCTGTAGCGCTGCTCCAGAATTCTTCCACATCGTGCTAGTTAACATAGCTATGGTATATGTAGAGGTTAGAGATAAATGCAGTGAATATACAATTACTCTTTTATGTTAGGGAGCTACAGTAAGTAGTCAACTGACACACAATACATTCAGATGGAAGGGGATGTACAGTACATCACTATTAGTACATAGGACACCTAATCGTGCCTGAATGCGAAACAGTCTGATTTGTTGAATAATACTACGGATTTCATCATATATATATACTACAATATACACATTATCACAAGATGTCAACTCTTTATTGAAAGTACATAAAAGCACAACTGTATTTGATCGAAGGTGAGGTTGTTCGCAGAAGAACTAGTATTATAGTTACCATATGTCGCGCGATCAGTATGAAATCTATTCTATTTATATGTGGGACCCATTGTACATGAAGTAGGCAGGGTGTGAGCAATCTGTATGGCTACTTGCAACTTGTACAGGTAGATTGTTGGAAATATCACTTTTTACACATGTCAACAAAGACATCTTAATGCTGCACTCCCAGTGTACTTCTTCTCTTCTTCTTTTCCAGTTTTATTCCGGTTGTGCATGTCCCCAATCATGGAGGTGGCTGGATTCGCCTTACTCCACCAGCAACGTCTCTCACACCCTTTCGTACTTGATATGATATTGGTTTCCACTATACACCGATGTTGATGCGCATGATAAGGCCATTGGGCCTTTGGTTTGCTACCTTCAATGCCACAATCACATAGAAAAGGAACACGGAAAACTGTGGTTCCTTTGGCGGAAGCAAAGGTCTAAAGTCAGAGCCTATACAATTAGGCAATACAAACGGTGAAACGGAAAGTGCTATCTTGAACATGGATCTTTTCTATTCATAGTGGCAACTATTCACATTGCAGTTCAGTGATAATAGATTTATAGACCAGGGTTTTCACCTGGACTTTCTACAAACAACCTCACCTCCAGATTTTTAAACTCTACCTAAGTACCATAAAAACAACTCTTGCTCGAACAAATCAAAACAATGACACTTATGTAACACTCAATAGATTAATAAATTTGTTTCCCTGTTCCCAATAAATATTGTCATCAATTCCTGCTAAATTCAACCAACATAGATATCACAAATTCCAATATTCTCTCGATATTATTGTTCCTAATTTCATTTCCAGCTTTCATCTGTTTTCTGAACCTCACAACACACCAACATCAGGTCAGAATTATATATGACAATCTCATGGCCACACAACAGGAACCAGAGGACATTTCTGCCCGTTGAACATGAACATCTGAAAGTGAATAAATTCCTAAACTTTCCTGACATCAAATGCTTCATCAACATCTCAGGACAATGGAGGCTGACCGCCACTGCAGTATCAACCCCCAACGCAGTATTTTGATTGTGATAAAACCACTGCTCAAATTCATCCCCCCGGTTGTCTACACAGGGTGTGCTGGGGAGTAGATAGACACAAATCGATCCACACCCTCTTTTTTTTTATTATCGTCCAGAACAACAAGACAGCCATGTTATTTGACTGCCATATTAGGCAAGAGCTTCTATCCACAGGCAGCCCCGTTTCCACACAATTCATGGGTGGGGTGAAAAATTCGGTACCAGAAGTCTGAAATCCAAGATACAACAAAGATTGTAAATTTGATCAAACAGTAAGCACACTCTTCATCATGTTGGGAATTCAATATGCAGTTTCAAGCAAGCCTACAAACCATGTGTGTCGAATCTGTACCAATGCAGAATTTTTGAAACTGAACTTTGACCCCTATTGTATACTATATGATAATAATTCTGAAGAAATATTACAGTATTGCCTTTCTCGAGCCTTCTAACCCGATTAACCTAGTTTCTACATTTTTTATGTCCCTCCTTGGTGAACACACTCTGAATTCAGAGAAAAATTAGTGAAGAAATGCAATATATGTAATTATTATGACTGTGTTTGTGTTGTCATCACCCAATGTTATCGTTAACAGAGGGGTCATATGAACCGGAAAAATATTCTCTCTCCTCCCGTCTACTACGAAACTAATAATATTGAATACAGAAATAGTTGATTCACATGCACCACGAATAACTGACTTTTCAAATCCATTTCAAATACATCGAATAGCTCCAAACCTTCTCTACCTGGAGTCAAACTAGCAAAATATCAGGCAATCATGCGGCCTTGACAGGAATAATACAGACAGTATTTATGGAGGAACCAAAAATTTGTCAGGAAAATGACTGCTATTTCATGAAAATGCGGTGGGAGGGCGCTAAAGAGTGTATTTTAATACCCTGAATGAAGCAGTGTTCCAAAGGCGAACTAACTTGAACAAAATAACCAAGTGAGGAAGATAAAGCACCTATATGAGAAGTTGTCAGAGAACATGAAGCAACTTCCACCGTCACAAATCATATTAAATTGCACAAACCGAATTGAGAAGAATATTTTGAGAAATCCGAAAATACAAGATTTTATATCCCCTCATATATTTAGGTATGAAAGGTGTGAAAATGTCTCTTGGAGGTGGGCTACCTTCACAACAGACTGAGTCTTAATGTATGAAGGAGGCGGAGCATTATCGGGTCAACAATGCCTTGTGATATTTTGTTAAAGACGCCATCTTGTTTTTCACATTGTGAGCATCAAAGCAAATTGGGTCACCTTCATTTCCTGAGTGGGACTAGATTTGCCACTGGTTACTGTCCATGAATGCAGAAGCTCTTCCAGTTGCCAAGCAGCATAATTTCCTTGCTAAAAAATAGTCCTGTGTTCTCTATTGTGTATCAAAGCTTATCTGTTTAATTGGTCGGTACTTTTCTGTTCAATGAAATAGCATTTCAACGATATTGTGGACAACGAAAATGATGATGAAATGGTCTGTTATATTTTGATTTGATTGCTACAGGTTCAGGAACTCGCTGAAGGCTCATCAAGGAACCCTGGCCATGCTGATCGTGGATGAGCACCGGCGATATCTCACCTCATCTTTTCGACTAGTGCTCAGATGTTATCGAGGCAGGGGTGTACAGTACCAATCCCAACCTGCTCCTGGGACTGCCATTCTACGTCCCCAGCCGACCAGTTAACCCCAGGATCTAACCACTTTCTCAGATCCTGGAGGAATGGAAGCTTTTGGCTTTCGTATTTTCGAAATTCAACCACGGTAACTGCGTACAGCCGATTGACGGGACTTATTGCAACTAACCGACAGCAACCCCCCATAATAACCATGTCTATTGCGCCACCACAGAACCCTGTTACACAGACCCCACCAGTTGTCACTGTGAGTTTAGCTACCCCTGAAGAAAAAAACACGGTGAATGTGGGAATTGAACCCAGAATGAACTGGATCCAGTGCACTGTCATGCGTCACTGAAACCACTCGACTTCTCTTCCGCTATTTAGACTTGGGCTCAAATATATGTTGACCGGCGTTTTAGTAGTGAACAATTATTTCGCTCCTATCTACTGAAGGACAGAGCATGAATCCCTCCCCTTCCACACCTTTCATGCTCACCAAACAATAGTGAGTGGATAAGCAACACACTGCCAGATATATTAACACGAAAGAAAACCGAGCAAGTGAACGAATGCAAACAATGGGGAATGAAATGAAGATTTTTCTTGCAGCAACCAAACAACATCTCGGCCAGTGGAATGTAATTATTCGGACACAACTCCTTCAAGAAGGCCATGTTTGGCTACATACACAATAACACGATATAACTATGGGAGGGAGCGCCACATCAAGCTTTAATTAAAGGACAAAACCAGGGTAGGTGAAGTTAGAGAGTTTATATTAGAGAGAATTTGAAAACTAAAATCATATGACCAAACCCTATCTCTGTATGATTTCCCTCTGCAGAATTATTGACTTTGAGCCTCAGATTCATACTGATTGAGCAATACCTTGTGACATAGCATGATAGCAGTAGTAAAGATAATTCTCCATGTGTTTCATTGTTTTTGTGTTGTGTTACATACAAACAGTTCTACAAACATTCTCATTTGTTTTTCTGATGAAAATAACAACTGGCACCCCCAACTCAACAACCAAGAGTTCTCCCCGATGGCTAACAGTCTTTGAAAGTAAAACTTTTGTGTTAATTCCAATGAGAATTGGGGTATTGGATCTGAGATGTATTGCTGCATTCTACTTTCTACACATCTGGGTACAACAGTCTAGGGCCTGGATTTCATATTATTACTGGCTGAAATATGCTCCCTAACTTCTATCAAAACATGCCAGAAAGGATGTGGTCTATGATAGGAGTGAGCAAGTGTTCATCACAGATTATAAAGTTTATGAGATGTCTGGGCATAGGCTAAATAGAGAGATATGCCAATAGTTGAATACAAAGTGACCTAATACATTTTGTCCACTATACAGATATAACAGATACCATTCACAAAATAATTTAAACAAAATATCAAACTGCCCAAGAAAAGTAGTTGACCACAGATTCTCTGCAGGCCTACGGTGCAACAAAAGTTGTTTCACAAATTTGGCAACTCAGATTTTGATAACAAATTATAAGTGATACCTTCTATGTACCCAAGCAAGTAAGAAAGTATGGAGTATACAATTGTATCTGTGTATATATTCATTCCATCTATATTTATCCATTCCCACATACCTACCTTCACAAGTATATGTGTATGAGAAAGAGCCAATTCTTATTGAATACCCCATAAAACTACCAACAAACTTTTTCAATTTCAATCTGATTGTAGCATGTGTTATAACGTATCTGGTAGAGCTACATTTACCATCTATTACAAGTGCTAAACGATTATTCAGTTTTATTGTCAGTTACATTGTCTTCATTACCGATCAGGTGTAAAAATAACCTCTATCCTGCTAACTTTAAACTTACTCCACCCCTGACCATCAAATCACACCGCTGGGTCACAAATTTTGTTAATAAAACATCTATGCATTCTAGAACATGAAATTACACTGAATATTGGGGAGAATCGACTATCCACGCTCTGGCACACTACACAGTTATAGTTGTTGATAATTATTTTGCCCACAACCTGGAAGGGCGGTGGAGATGGTGTCGAAAGAGATGAATGAATCACAGGCTTTTAACATCCCCCTCAGACATGCAGGACTGCCAGAGATTCTCCTCCATATCCCGGTGGAAGTTGTACATGAAATAACTTGACGAGTGGGGGCGACTTTATTTTTTTACTTTAGAAACGATCACCGCTGCATGAAAAAAGAGAATATAAAGGATACGTGTTAAGAGGTTTTAAATATGTAGCGTTTACGTTTACGTCAATACTTGGCAGGATCCAGAGGACATAGTAGCCAAGGAACTGAACATATGCTCAGTTCAGATAACACCACGTGTATCGAGGCTCCTGTTTTTCATCGTGAAAGGACACCGGCGAAACTCGCTTACTCTTTTCGAAGAGTGCTCTGAAGTAACGAGGCAGGTGTGAGTACCTGCTCCCGGGACTGCCATTCGTCGTCCTCATCCGATTGAAGTAAGTACACTATTCCGACGTGCAGCCACTTTCCAACACAAAGAAACTAACAGGGTGAAAGAGCCAAAGTCGACTCCAGGGTTTGAACCAGCTAGCTGGCCGGACCCTTGACACAGAAGACCGAGTACTTATCCAGTCGACCACCTCACCGCCACATCAGTACCCCATGATAATGTCCAACTTTCATGATCATCAGATTCGAACCCTGGGAAATGTCCAAATGGCCCACTAGATGACCTTGGAACTCATTTTTTCAACACTATAGATAGCCCATCCCTCGGTCATTATTGGGACTGAGTTTCACCATCAGAAAGTGTGGGGAGAGTAAATTGTGAACAGATAGATAGATACATTCATGCATAGCATACGTAAAATACTCACTTGTGGGAGCACACGCCTGGCACTTAGCCTCATTATTATGCAAGAGACCAGGCCCGTAACCACGGTGTGCTGACCATGAGCTATGCTGGCCCAAACCCAAATCTTCCCAGATGAAATTGAGAATGTATATGAAACCTGTTTACCTAGATGGTTTTCAACCCATTCATGATCAACATGAAGACAAACTAAGAATAAACCGTAACAGGTTCTACTGTAGTTCCACCTTTCGTGTGACCATAACATATCTTCTCCTTCACATGGTACAGAATGTAACAAAGGTGAAATATGCGAACTTTATCACACCCACATACAAACACGGAACATGCAACACATACACCATCCGAGGGATTAGCTGTGTGACGGGGAGGGTGTGCAACTAACTGATCAGCCAGGATACATATTATAGAGGCAGCATAATGTTCATTCCCAACAATATAAACATTTTGTACCAAGCAATTTAGTATCCAAGGTGATACTGTACTGTAAGTTCAGAGGAATGGTTACAAGTATACAGTACGAGAGGAGAGAAGGCGAGAGACAGTGCAACATGCTAATAATCTACTTCGCATTACAACATTTGAGCATGCATTCAGGAGTACCCAGTCCTCCTGATTTTGTTATTGCTTCCCCCAGGGATCATTTCTAGGTCCTTTCACAAGCACTAGCCTCATATCAACTGGTCTTGTTAGTTGTTATGCTGGTTTGGTGTTAGCCATAAATTTCAGTATGCTGCCGATTTACTACTGCAGGGTAGGTTAGTGTTACAAGCAACTTGTCTTAGCCAGAGAGGCGTCTCGCCGTCCTTGAGACGGCCACGTGGTTGCAGAGGACGGCCAAAATACTGTGAAACAGCCTGGGGACGGCCAAAAAATTGTTTCGTTTCGTAGGCCAACATTACCCCAAATCCTACTAGATTTACACTTTAGATTACCTGAAAATGCTTTTAAAGCTTCATATTCGAGACATAGTCTTCTGAGGCCTACTCGTCTCGGGTCCCGCTCCACATGAGTACCGGCGACTTAGAAATGCTGATTGATACATGCTACAGTGACTTTCAACATCCACAAGTGAGACACCCTACTTCAAATTTCTGACTAAGACCCTGGTTACAAGGGATTGGTTAGAGGGGGAGAAAGACTGACAGATATATAAAGGAGGCAGGAAATGGTGCAACATGCTGGTATTCCAGTGGCATAACATTAACCATATCAGAGGATGGTGTCAAAACCACCAGCAATTGTAAGTTAACATTTTTTTTTGCCACAAAGAACCTCTTCTAGGCACTCTCCCCAGTTCTTGAAGTCCTGTTATGCCAGTGGTTGTATGAATTCAATTTCAGTTTGATACAGACTGAATTGAGTTTGATAGGTCAGAAGAGAGGGTGACATGCATTTAGTCAGAGAGGAAGGGAGACGAGACAATGGCGCAACACAATGTTATACCATAGCATAACAATAGCGGAAGGAGGGGGTCAAGAACACTGAGCCGTAATCTGTTGACCTGGGTCCAATCCTTCTCTCCGCTGGCAATGAGTGTTGTTATAACCAGTGGGAGCATGACATGAGTTCAATTTGCTGCAGATTACATTACTGTAGGGTACTAGGTTAGTACCGGAGGTGATTGATGCTCATAAGGGACATGCAGCTAGACAAACCTCATTTGCTGCCCGTTGTAGCCCAAACTGGATTATCAAGAGGTGAGGGAGAGATTAAGGGAGAATTTAGTTAGAATAAATATGAGCATAGCCAAGGCACTACAAAGCTAAGCAATATGCATTGCTGCACACACACATTATAATATTGTTACTTGTGTGTGAATACATGTCTCTTTCATTTGTTCATATATATTGTTTTTATAATGACACGCTCGAAACGCTCTGACAGATAATAACAGAGGCTGGATATGTATCCCACAAATGGGATATACACCATTTACCAAATAGCTGGACTGAAGGCAAATAGAGTATCAACCCGAGTTGGCAAAAATCTGCTGAATTCATTCGAGTGAGTTATAAACACGTTCCTTCCATTTCAATAGTGACTGGTGAGTAGCAGGCATTACAAAATATTTGTTATACTCATCTTCGATGCAAATTTATTTGATACAGTCGCTAGTACTGCTCTTCGTGATTGAACTTTGGAAAGCGAGCTGTTCAAAGGATTTATATCATCCGGTACACAAAGTTTGGGTGATTACCTTATATTCCTGCATATATAATGGTATTCTCACTCACTCATAGGAGCATCTGCACAGGAAGGCACAGGGCCACCTCTGAATGAGCGACCAGGCCTGAGCCTGACTAGACTGTCGAAACGGGCGTTTGATATGGTTCGCCTCGTATCAGCTCCATTGACTAATATGTACAGTTCTGACGTGCTCGGCCAATCGTACACGATGAGAGCTTCGCCTAAACAAACGCCTGTAGGACTTTGTTTCGGTAGCTTACGATCTGAACTTTCACACTCTTCGAAGTGGAACGTATGAGTGGATGACATATTACTAAGTTGGCAATCTCGCTGAATAGGTTCATCCTGTATCTATGCCGATGCACAATTCTTGCTTGATATACTTTACCTGATTACTAATTAGCGGAATCCCAATTTGTTTAGATTTGTCGAACGAAAGTCAGCAGATGATATGTGAGTATCATTCGACCATGGCATATATTTCAAACAGGAATAGCACCCTCTAATTGTCAGTAATTGCCCCACCAGAACCATTATTGTCTACTTCAGCAGGCTAGAGCCTGACTCTCCTTCCCCCTTAACTCAGTGAGGTACCCACCAGTGATTGAGTCAAGTCCAGCCAATCCGAGTCCGAGACCGAGTCCTCCATCACTGGTACCCACACAGCTGCGCTAATCGAGAACTATTTGGCAAGTCCAACCCATCAGGTCTAGTGATGGCAGGATGCGATGGACTCGTTTGCTCACTGGAAGGCATGCCATATGCCCAGAGAAGTGCAGTTGACGATCAAGAATCAGGCAACTGACCATCGCCATCCCGCCCGCCAAGTACCCTGATGTTGGGCATACCGTCCTGTCAGCGGCATCCAAGGATACAGTGAAGTGAGTAGTTATTCAGGAGAGAATCCGAATCTCTGTCTGATACGACCAGTGAGCATCCACGCCTCCCTGGTGTAAAGTGAGGCTGCAATTGAGCTGAATGCATGGAGCTTGGTTGCTTTGCTCAGATATTGTGATGCCCACAAGCAGGGTTGTAGCTAGAGAGAAATCAGTGAGGGCTAATTTATTTGGGAAGGGTGGTCATTTATTATTATAACCAGAAGCCCAATTTTGGGGTTCTCGCGGGCTCTCCAGAACCAACTGTTGTAGTTTCAGAGCTTGATACTAACTTTTGATAACTTACGTACATGAGTGAGGCATTTAAACCATATTACAGTGATTTTGATACTTCCAGGGTACTGAAGGCAGGGAAA
>JAUOBX010287060.1:0-11262 GCA_032360705.1 Eupentacta quinquesemita
AATAATAATGATAATGATAATGATGATGATGATGATGATGATGATGATGATGATGATGATGATGATGATGATAATAATAATAATAATACCCGTGTAACAAGGAGTTGGGAAGAGTAACGTGCAAGGCGCCCTCCTACGTTTATCATCTGCTGGCTAATGACATTCGTTCACGAGTCGTAGTGTGTATTTAGTTATTTTGCCTCTATTTCAGGATCAACTCAGTATAATGCCTAACGTTACTCACCCCTTTGTCAGATGTTTGTTTCAGTTGGTCGATGATCGACTGCTGTTTCTCTTTGCTGTCAGTGTCGCTGATCTTCACTAATTTGAGGTCAATGGGTTCCGTTGCATCATTGTCCTGCGCATAAATAAAAGATGTAATGGATTTTGAATGGATTGTTGAGTGCCTCGAACAATTTGTACGGAATATTTTCTCCCAGATGATCCAGGGAATGTCATTCCCTGAGGTAGCAGTCTGCTGATTCTTCTCTTCGAGCGGTTGATATATCGATATTGCATTACTTTCAGCAAGTTATAACTTTAACGATAAGGTTTTGAGGGCCCTGGATCATATGGCCAGTGGTTGAATTGTCGTACCCATGTAGTTAAATTGAACTCTTCTAAATATTCGACTTCGCAGCTATCAACCATTGCTAGTAGACAATTAATTTAAAGATATCACTCTGATCACCGAAAACAGGCACGCTCCACGACCAACCGGGACCTGAACCCGGAATCTCCACATCAGCAGTTCAGAGCTCTACCAACACAGCTGATCCGATCTCCAAGTGGTTATACACCTGCAGGAATAGTTTCACACACCAAATTTAGCTGGGTATAGAACGCTCCTTCCACCGAGTCATACTTTTTCGCAGTATACACTGTGTACACCGCAACCGCAGAAAGGGAACTCTTTTTTATAACATTAAATACAAAATGTTGCATGTTTGGACAAACCTGTTGATGTCGGTCATCGTTGATAACATAATAGTATTGGTCCCGGTCCGCTATATCAGAACAAGAAAAAGAATAAATATCACTCCCAACAATGGTATCATATTTGCCTCATTCGAGGTAGATTGCAAAAGTTCCTAACCATGACTGGGAGAAACCAAGCACATTGCTAAATAACTTAGCTTAATCAAGAGGGTGATGAGTCATCCGAGATAACTAAAGGTTAGGTAATCAATGAGTTAGTTTACCCACCTGTAGTGCTGCTTGCTCCTGCCAACTTGCTCGTGTTCGCAGCTGTCGATGTACCAGCGAGCCTGTAAAGAGTGAGAGAGCGAGGTTATCGCTGATGTTGGTGTCGTATGGCTGCACCTTCAACAATACCTTCCACGATCAAAATTATGTAATAATCACTGTACATTATTATTAGGAGCTCATGGAATGATGTCAGACAGCATCTACCATAATAACATAGTAACTTGATAATAAACATAATGAATCTAATATGACTGTTATACTAACGATCGCCTCGTAGATCCCCTCCCAAGCCGGAAGAAACCTTTCATAGCTCTCATCACGCCCTTCGGCTTCTCTCTCTGAGCTGGCGTAGATGCACGAGTCTAGTAAGATAGACAAAAAATACTTTTTTTCCTTGCAAAAAGGATCATTGCAGTGTGTATGTGAGTGTGTGTATGTTAAACGTGTTCGCGCTCGTGACGCCTGTAACTTTGAGATCGCAAGTGTCATCAACGTCATAGTTTGCACGGAGCTTTGGCATGTCGAGTAAATGTGCCCTATTTGGGGGCCTGTTAAGGTCACTTCTATAGGTCAGTTGGATGCGAAAATCCACCATGCTGGGAAAATCCATAATTTCTGAGGGCAGCTAGAGTCACACATGATTGTTCATTTTGGAGTATCTATGTATCGGGCAACAGGTCATTTCAAAACATGGCAACAATGCGATCTGAGGACATTTAAAGGTCAATGAAGTGCTAATACATTGCTTTGAAACTTGCATTGATGAAGAGAGCATGATTTAATATCGTTCTCAACTCGTTGTATCTTCGTTTTATTTTCATTCATAGGTTAGGTCTGATGATATCACTAAGGGAACCAAAAGAATGTCCCTTCTGGGATGACACAATAAGAACTGATTTTTTATTGAAAAGTGCGGAAAAGGAATCCCAGTTTCTGAGATGCCCGCTTGGCAATATCTCCAATATGAGAATATTAGGAATCAGACGCATCCCACTAACTATAGAGTTTGAGAATCCCAGGTCAGAATCTTCGAAATAAATGTTTGTAACTGTTTTGTCCCGCTTTCAAAAGATGAGGAGTTGTTCAGTCTCATTGGAATTGAACTTGACCAGGTTATCACAACCCCACTGGGTCACAATAGAAAGGTTCTGGTGTAGAAAGTCAGCAGTTTGCCTACGCTTGGCGAGGCAGTTGGAAGGGTGATTGAAACCTGTTGACAGGCTAGTGTCATCAACGGAAGAGAAGGCTGATAAGATGAACTTCGGATGTGAATCCATCAACACGAACAGCAATCGAAAGATCAGAATGGAAGTTGGAGATCCAACAGATCAGAGAAGGGCCGGTTAAAGGCCAAATCTAGGAGGTTTGGCGATGAGCACATTGAGCACATTGCTTGAGAACGATAGCAGGAATCATGTCGGGTCCATTGGACTCCCTCAGATTCAAACTGCGGAGAACTTTCCATACTCCACAAAATGAGAATTTGATAGGGGTCATAAAGATGTCACTATGTGGGTACTCCTTCGGGATTTTAACACCTTCATCAAGAGTAGAATTATATGCGAACATCTTAGCGAAAGTATCAGCCTTGGAATGTGGGTCTGCTGACAGGGACCCATTCGAATTGTGCAGAGTAGGAAAAGAAGAACTACAGAAGTGAGGGGTGACAGACTTGGCCAAGGACCAGAAAGAGTTGGGGTTAGAGTTGCCGATCTGATCGTGTACCATGTCTACAAAGGATTGTTTAGACTGGTCAATAACCCGGGAGCAGTGGTTCCGGGCTGAAACATAGACTGCTCTGGCATCCTGGGATTTGGAAGCCTAGGACAATTAGTTCTTGTGTCGATCTGCTTGCTGACATTCTGATGTGAACCACTTTGGAGAATGAGAACGCCCTGGTTTGAGAGAAGATGGGACGAAAGCATCTATGCCACACAAGATTCATTCTGTGAGGCATTCAACCGTGTGACTGGGGTCACTACTGGAGCAGGATGACCACGAGAACAGAGGCATAGAAATCTCGGTCTTGTCGTAAAGATGGCGAAATGGAGTAGGGGGGAAGTTGGGGACTAGCATGAATAAGAGAGATCAGACAGTGGTCTGAACGACCTAGGGGGGACTAGAGGCGTCCGGTAGATATGAGGGTGAGAAGAAACATATACAGTGTATGTGCACGTTCTCCACTACGGTCAGACAGACGGGTTGGTTCAGATATTAGTTGTTCAAGGTTCGAGATGATGGCGAGAGCCTCTACCTGTCTGCCAGCAGCGTTATAGGTGGGAGAAGGGTGAGAGAGCCAGTCAGGATTGTATGCATTGAAGTATCCAAGGAAGCAGATCGCTCTAGACAGAGAGATGTGTTCGAAAACAGGAGAAACAACGGGTGAGTTGGGAGTGCACAGACATATTTGGTTCTACTGCCATGGATGAACTTGAGCCAGAGGAGTTGGAAGTCAGAGTTACAGATTTCAAAGTCTTTTAGACGAGTAGCCTGCACATCGCAGCGCACAAAAATAGTTCAAACCAAGGCCATTTGAGATTAGGAAAGGTTTCATCTGAGCTGGAGTGGGTCTGTGAGTCAATTTTAGTTTTAGTTAGGAAGAGGGCATGGTGCTGGTTCCTCAGAAGGTACTAGTGGACTTGATTCACGTTAGAAGAAATTCCCCTGATATTATAGAAGGAGATATAAATATGGAAGAGGCAGGTGCTGCATTGTCAACTGCAGAGGAATCCTGATTGGAATTGATATACATTTTCATGGTTGGTTGGTTGTAATGAGAAGGAATGACTCAGCAACAATAGGGAAGTTGAAGCCAGCAGGGCAGAACGGGACACGACCTTGAAAATACAATTCATGGTCCCTAGTGTTTTGGGATCAGTTCAGGTGTCAGCAGAGGTCAAAGTCTGGAAACAACACAAGTCCCTAATGCCTTATCGATTGTTCTATGTTGACATTTGGTTTGTTGCTTTGTCGTGGGGCGTACCGGACCTATTTGTTCGTGTGGACAGCAGTTATCTCGGGGACAAAATAAGAAATTTTGTAAAATGGAAAATTTGGCAAATTTCAGCTCGTTGACATGATTACCTGACCCCACCTGAAGTCCTGAATAGCTGACGCTCGTACTTGGTATGTGTGTTCCCGGGATGAGTACGTGATCCATATTGCTTACGGGTTAGGTCATATGTCATCTGAGGTTGACAGAGGTCAAAAGTACGTACGTCTTATTCTCATCATACGTCCGCAATGCATTGTTTGGGCAGGCAATTACAGGAACCCTATTATGTGGTAGGTTCCCCATATGATGAAAGGAATGAACCCTGGATGACATCAGAGGTCAATGCAGTCAGGGAATCACTGAGCCTCTTGGCTTTCAGGTCTGACTTCTGAATCCATACAGTTATGAATGAAATTGAAATATTAAATGTTATTGTGAAGGAGCTAAGGCTGAGTCAGGTGACATTCTCTACTGTCACAGTGGTTTTGGCGTGTACAGTACAGTAGTAGCACTGTGATACCCGATGTGGGGTTATGCAGTACCCGATGGCACTGTCCGTATCCAATGGAGGGTTGTACAGTACCCAATGGCACTGTGATACCCAGTGGGAGGGTGTGTTGTACCCAGCAGTGATGATGTACAGTACAGTAGTGACACTGTGCTACCCAAAAGAGGATTGTGCAGTACCCAATGGCACTGTGCGTACCCAATGGAGGGTTTTACAATACCCAACTGCCCAATGGAGGCTTGTAGATTTGCTCCTAATATTAGGACTCAGACTCACTTCATATGATGGATATCGTTACTTACCCCTTTGTCGGCGTCTTTTTTCAGTTGGTCACTAATCGACTGTTGTTTTCCTTTGCTGTCAGAATCGCTTTGGTTGATATAAAGAGGCTCCGCTGCTTCATTATCCTACCAATATAATAGGAAACCACGTTCGAATAATGAAACATATATAGGGTAAATAATTGTGGTTGACATATTGGTCAGTTTCATCAAAGTAACATGATGTACAATAAATATAATTTTTTCTGTCATTGTACTCATTTAGTTCAACTAACAGTATATTTTCAAACGCTTTATCATTACGCTGCATGATCTCGTCTCTAGTTACAAAGGCAACTAAGGTAAAATGTTAAAGACGTATTTTTGAGCATTTTCCGAATACAAGTTGCCAGTTTCGTGATGTGGGACAATGCCTCATCCGTCTTCATTCGCTTAAGCTAACGATATACCCTGAACTCATCCCAAAACATAGCATTTGAGAGCAATCAGTACTATACAAAATGAACAGCCAATGAGCACTCGTCTTGTATCAGTTCTGCATCAACTGTGTAACATGTATTCCTCTGGTTCGATGTGAGAAGATGATCTCATTTCAAGATCCGCCTCTATATACACGCTGGTGCTGGTCGTTGGTTCCATTTGAATATCATGCAAAATGAATTATTATAACACCGGTCAATTGTGGGTGAACAAGGCAATAATAGAGAAACAGTTGAGCTAACACAGCCGACAATATGATGGTTTCTAGGTTATTTCCCTTCACTTTCGATGTACTAGTCACATATATTCCAAATTGTACCATATATATCAAAAGTGGAGAAACAAATAAATAAATGAAATGAAATGACATCAGAGCAGTTAAAAAAATTAGACTACTGTTGAAGGATTCGTTCAAAGTACTTTAAAATAGAAGCGTTCTGCAAAACGTGTGCAATGAGCACTATGTGGTGAGTTGTAACATGTGGCTAATTAAATGATTGAGTATCGAAACTTTGTTGATCATAAGGTTTTGGCCACTATTGGAGTTTTGTGATTATTATGTGTGAATTAGCGTATGGTTATGTGAACAGACCGGAGTTTTTCATTCGAAAGCTCTAGCACGTTAGTACACTTTTTGTACACGTATTGCACTCATATGGCACGATACACAGTGGTCGAACCACGATGTCTTGGAGTATCTGCTGATGAGATGAGTCATACTACTGCACTACACACACGCCGCGTTTTGGGGCAGGTGGATTAGTCCTGAAATGTCAAACAAACCTCGATTGACATTGTTGACGGTTGGAGCTGGTTCAATGAAATTGGGGTCCAACAATGAATGATAAGCTGCATAATATATTGAAATTGATAACCAGGCGTTGCCCCTGCAAAGGTTGGTAGCCTTAACCAGTACACCGTATTTACTATCAACTGTTGGTTGGCCATAATAATTAATTAATTAAAGGTAACATTCTAGATAACGTTCCTACAAGAAACAACGTGGCAAAAAATGTATACACTACACAGCAAACAGACCAACGGACAAATACACACGAATCACCCATACAAACAATTACGATGATTAGGATATAATTGCTGTGATCGGCTGGTTGTTCTGTTTCATAATGAAAGGTATAACATTATCGAGCCTAGTGGTTATTAGACTACTATAGCAATACCAAGTTGACGGGTTCGACCCCCCGAGTAGAGTATTGGCAATACTAAATAAATCAGCCTGTCATGTAGCCCAATCCGGATATTTTACACGCCAAGTATGGTTGCCACTGGGTCCCACCCACTCAACGTTGATGAGTTACATGTCGTAAGCACACAGGAAAGACACTACTGTTCAGGCAGTACGGGCAAATCGTGTGAGTATTTACAATGGCACCACCGGCATGGGTGCTCAGACACGCCTGTGCAAATACAGGCGCCCTCTAGCGCATGCCGCTAAACTGTTTTGCTCTATAGTGTGAACTCACTAGAACGATACACAATAAACCAATATATTGAACATATATAATGACTATTCCGGAGGAAATGTGACATTTATGTATTAATCGTACCGTACCTGCATAGGGCCGTCATTTTGAAGCCGGTTCGTCAGATGTTCAAGCTCGTTACGTAATTCTTTGACTCGATCTCTGGTGTTGTGGATTTGGTATGCTGAAATGCTGTCATTATTTCCTCGAAGAAACTTCTCAGTGGTTTCCATGCGATCGCGGCATGTTGATTTCAGCTGCTCGAGGTTGCGATTAATCTCCTTGAAATATAATGATTAGAACCGTGACAGAATATAGTAATTGTAATGTCTAATAATAATGAAAGTAATAACGATACAGAATTCATATTGCCCAAACATTGCTGTTCGCATTACCCTGCGTTCACCATGAGCAACCGGAAGCGGTGTGACACCTCTGTGTGTCCCTGACGCACATTAGGTATACCGTTTATACGTAACCTTATAATACTACCATTATGCTGCGCATTACATATTATAATGGCGTGGCCATCTCACAGGACTCAATACATTTATTCTAGCGCTGGTAAGTGCGCTACACACATTGTTAACAGTGCTGGTAACTTTTAAAGACTCACGTTGTATTCTTTTTGAAGTTTGCTTGTAGTCACGTTATCCGATCCGTCTCTGTCTGATGACTCGATTTGTTTGTGTATCTTCAGAGTTTCCTGCAGCAGACTCACCAGTGCATTATAGTGCTCCTCACATCGTTCCGTGGCTAGAAGCTCATCTTTGTTTCGTTCGTCGGTTTTCTTATTCCTCTGATCTATTTGAACGACGAAGGAATGACTTTTTACTAATCAAATAGGCCTAGCCGATAACTCCTAAAACTACTTATGGTATCGAAGTAGAAATGCTCATTACCCAACACATCTGATAAAACTTCACATGCTTCGTTATGATTTGATATTGTTATTATTATTGTTGTAGATTGTTAATTGAAGAAGTATTCATCAGACATACTATTCTACTGCAATATACATTCCAAGCTTCAGGCTCCAAGTTATTGCAATTGGAGAAATTCCAGAATTGTATACACAAAATCAACCTGGGTGGCACTGTAGAAATGATTGTTCTGATTCATTTTGTTATCATTTATACACTGCCGTTTCCTTAATTATTGTCGAAGTTGGGCATGTGTTATCATCCGAGCATCTCTATGCAATGGAATTCATGCTTTCTCATTACTTGTTATATTACTTGACACTGTTGCGCAACAGTGATGTAGATGCCTATATATCGAACAATTAGTTACTCCTGCAAATTGCCTCATTGTGAAATTGTCGCAGAAAATAATTCCGTAACTGCCTGATGTGAAATTGTTGCCCTGTCACTGAAAAAACTCATTCTGTCATATTCTGTCATTGTGCTTCGCATATCAGTAATATTATATGTTATTAAGAGAACCTAATGAGATGGGTTGGAATTAGAGGAATACTGCAGGATCGAGTACATCCTGAGTGACCTCGTAGAGAACGGGAAACTAATTACATCGGTCCAAACCCGTCTCAATCCAATATTGGGGATATTGTCAAGTTATTGGCGTCTAAAGTATCACCACTGTTACCGAAAAATTGAAGGAAAACCTAATTGTGCAATAAGTTGTGACGTCACAAGTGAACAACATCAGAATTTCTTAGGTGTTTTGTCGTTTTCAACGTGCTTGGAAACTCAACATTCCAAGTTCTTCTACCGCGTTCTTCTTTTCGAAATAAACTGCGTACCATACTAACTCACCACAGCTATTTTGGTAAAGAAAGTATTGTTTACATTTTAAAGGAAAACGAAGGCAATTTGCTGGGTAGTCCAAATGAGGTAATGCATGATGGGATGACTCTAACTCTGTAATGAAACGTCGTATGAACGCCGATCTGGATCGCAAGTATTTATTTTTGTTTAAGCTCCAAGATCAACCCATGTTTACTCGAGCCTGCATTTGCCCTTCAATATGATGACATATGGGGAGTATACTTCTGGCTAGCATGCGTTTACTGAAAGGTCACTTTGGTGTGAGAGGCATAGACGGTCGGCCACACTCATGCCTGACTTCACCCTCACTACTAATAGTGAATATATGTTAGTTATGGGCTCCAAGGTACTATAATATTCGCTATGAAACAGTACAGACAAGATCAACTGGACAGGGGCATCCTGAGCATTCAGGTGGACATTTTTAAAAAGGCAAATTTATATGCATGGATTGACAGTTGCTGAGCAAAGAATGACAAAATATCAATCGCTGCCAGGTTCTTGACCACTTGGAGCTCAGATGTCATTGAAGGAGTCTAATGAGCCATTGTGTGACAAACTCCCAATTGTAGCTTCTCATATGAATCAAGTTGGAATTACCCCATGCTTGGTTAGTGTTTTCATTGACTAGAGTATATTTAGTTTCAGAGGAATTTGGGGTCAAATATCATTGAAGGCAGTAAATCATGAGTGACCTCGTAGATAATGAAAAACTAAATATATTGGTCCAAACACTGTCTCTATCCGATAATCCTATGCCGAGTTATTGACGTTTGGAGTTACACCACCTTCACCAGAAAATTGACGGGAAGCCTGATTGCCCAATAATTTGTGACGTCACACCTGAACAACAGTTCAGATTTTCCCACGTATTATATTGTTTTTATTGTGCTTGAGAACTCAACATTCCTAGTTTTCCTGCTGTGTTTTTGTTGTTGTTGAAATAAACTGTGTAACAAATTGAATCACCACAGCAAGTTTTGGGGAATAGATTATGTTCCATTGTCGAAAAAATAATGTTTACATTTCAAAGAAAAACATAGGCAATTCGCGGGTTAGTTCAGGTGAAGCAATGCATGATGGGATAGCGTACATCTTGTGCAATGTACATGGCCCAAACTTTGACGTCCTCTAACTCTGTAATGGAACATCGTATGAACGTCTGGTTTGGACTGATGTATTTATTTTCGTCAAAGCTACAAAATGAGCCCATGAGCCTGCATATACCTTTGAGGGGGCTAATCGGCAAATACTGTTTGTAAAAAAGGTTAAACAAGTGGCAGATTTGCTTATTTACCTCTATATAAACAATAATAGTTTGATGCGTGTTTACCATGGACCTTTACAAAAATTAATAGAGCAAAGTAGGCATATATAGAGAGTTGCTACAAAACAACATAAGATTTTGTGTTTCACATTATTTAAGGTAGCATTGTGGTTTATTGTGGCAAAAGGTCATCCTCGGTAACGTATCTGTGTTGCAGCATTTTCAGATGCCGCCTTCATTGCCAGGTACTCGTGTGATTCACTGATTCGTATGTATTTGTATGATTTCATGATCCCATTCCGTGCTAAGACAGCATAACGATATACGTACTTGCTGTTTTTTTCACTAACAAATTTTTCTCAAATTCCTTCTCTACATCTTGGGCGATACCGTGAATTCCCAATTCTCGCAGGGCATTGGTCAATGCAGATATGTCATTAGGTGTGATCTGCCCTCTTTCCTCCATTTCGTCCACCATCACCCTACAGCTGTCTTCATTTGCAGTCTTCAATTTTTCTCTGACGGAAGCTGGATAATCCCACATCGTTGCGAGATTTTGTACTGCTTTACTGTCGAGTTGTCTTGCAAGGTGAACTTTGAAAGGTCCGAATCCTGTATATTACAAGCAAATGAAAAATAAATTTGTATTTGTCATTAGTTCTATTATACCAATTTGTAATAAAAAAAACTGTTAGATCACGCGCGAGCGCACTCGATGACGTGCTCACATGGAGTGGTGAATGCCTGAACAAATCCGGAGTTAACTGTTTCCTTATCACGTTTTTTCAGGTACGGTACATGACCAAGTAATGAATATGAGTATGCTTGCGTGTATGCATAGCAACTATTTCGAAATAATATATTTCGACGATCAATGTGTGAACGAATGATAACTTTGACCTCATCTAACCCTAATGTATCGTAAGGAACAGGTCACATGGGGTTACTAGAAGTCAGATTTTGAGAGAACATATATTTATACTAAGAATATGCTTATAACCAATAACCTGTCACCACGCACATTTTGCGTGTTCAGGTCAGCGAGGGGATCGACTCCCCATCGACGAAGTACCTGAATTTAATCCTAGCGAGACCAGGTGGGATTAGTCAGCCGGGGATTCCACGCCACCATTTTTTTTCTTCAATGGGAGGTGGTGTCAGACATGTAACCATATCTGCCACATCGCGCAGGCCAGAAATAGGCCCATTGCAAAAACACCTCAAAAGCTGAAAGCTTACACAGGTCATACT
>JAUOBX010287171.1:0-11261 GCA_032360705.1 Eupentacta quinquesemita
TGGGCACTCTTGTGTCATTCGTGTCAGTAGTTTCACAAGCGAATTTTTCATTGCAATGTCAACTTGGTGAATTTTGTCAGGGAGTTTTGCGTCAGCCATTCTTGAGATGGCTATATTTCACAGTTGCTATGATCCTCTCAACTGCGATTGCAACATGACCAGTGATCTAGCCAATGGGGCAGTGAGCTACACCCTCTCTAAACACCCCCCCCCCTCCATGATATGGCAAGATGGTAGATGTTTAAGGAAAAAAAGTGATGAAAAAATCCCGAACTTCGAATAGAAAATATGACCTTGTCAATGAGGTAGTTGTTGGTGCCGTTAGTTCGAAATCATGAATCCCCGCCCCATTCGAGGAGGCTGACCCCTCCATCGGGAAAAATCCTGGCACCACCATCTGACTGGTAAAGGGCCTCATTGTCTCTATCTGGAAAAGGGATGGCTGATTTGATTCTCGGGACTGCACTAACTACAGAGAGGTACACTTCTCTGGGTACCTGCTACCCGGCATGGTCTTTGCTAGGATCATCCTGAGCAGCATTTCACTAATTTGCTCGCGGTCACAGCTGCATCATGCAGCGCACTCATGACCGAACCTGGGTTTCTCTGGTTCGACCGGAACAGGGTCTGCCTCCCGCCTGACCCGGCGTTCCTGGCGAAAAATCAGAAAGTCACTTTTTCACCGCAGGAGATCTTCTCACCTGCCATCATGCAGCTCCCTGTTAAGTGAGCAAAACGATAAACTTTATAAACCATTCTGTGGGGCCCCTCTGGAGGAGGATATGAAGGTGGCCGCCTGAAAAACTCCTACAATGTTCATCAGCTGCTACCTGAAGGACACCATATCCTCGGAGGGAGCTTTTGCGAGGGCGTCCCTCAGCTGGTCCTCCTCCCGAGGCAGCCCTGTCCCACCTCCCCGACCCCTGTGCTAGTTTGGTGCAGGGTCAATTATGGGTAAGTGAGAAAGCGAGATAGATTCTACAAAACAAGGCTGGTTTGTGAATTTATGAGCTACGATACTTACCATAATCGTTGAGTCCCACCCGTCTCACTGTTGGGATGAGGCTGAGATTGAATTTTCTTTCTGACTTCCTCTCTTCACAATATCCTTGAATACCGCTGGCAGGATCATGTGTCCGCGTCACGGTACTCGGCGGGCATTCCTGTCAGCATAGGGTTCGGAGGGTTGGTGTCAACTGCTGGGGGGACTACGTAGCTTTGGTTCCCAACTTTTCCATATATCCTCACTGGTAATCAAAAATTTGTTGGTTGGGTAAACTAGTCGTCCACAATCCTAATTACAGATTGTGCATATGTGGCTGGCATCTTATTTGCTGGGAATGTTCATAGAACATTTATTGCTGAGAAGTGTTGGAGGAATCTGATGTTAACTCTTTGCAATATCCTCCTCTCCAAAAGATGCCTGGATCATCACCGGTGGATCCAACAGGGGAGTTATGAAGTATGTCGGGGAGGCAGTCCGGGACTATGCGATAGCAGAGGGGGGCAGCGCATCTACTAGCATTGTCGCGATCGGTATCGCTACCTGGGGGATACTGGATCAGCAGGAAGCCCTAACCAGGGTAGGTATGATGACCAGGTGCATGTGGTGTGGTAGCCTATCAGTAAGGCAGGAGATTTCGGGTTCGGGTCCCGGCCACGGTGTATCCTTGGGCGGAGGTACTTTATCCTCGATTGCCTCACTCTACCCAGGTGGAAATGGGCACCTGTGAGGTATTACTAGTGTCAAAGCACACTTCAGTGTAGCATATACCTACGTTTGTGTGGGATCAACATGTTGTACCAGTGACCAGGGTAATATATATATATATATAAGTGCACTTGTTACAACTCAGTGTAAGTGTGCTATATAAGTCCTCAAATATTAGCAGCAGGGTCCAATATTGAGTGAGTATTCATAGCACACAGATTCACAAACCCCTACCATTTGTTGAATAGAACAATGAATACTTATACAGTGCTGAATCTGACCCCTGGCTGCTCAAAGCGCTTCATTGGAGGAGATACCACGTAATACAGGAAAACATGCAGCGTATTAATAACCTTGAAATGACCTCTCCATGTTGTTCAGCATGCACAATAGTTAACATTCACTAGGTTTTGTTCTAATCCGAAGTTAGGAAAGTCATATAAATTATGCAATTTGCCCTCCCATGTCTCTAAATTACTGCCATGTTTTCCAGGGCCAACTGATCATCCACATCCAACAAGTTGTGTTCAAATCCAACAAAGTTAGGAAAATTCACCTCTGGTTACCTTGAAATGGCGGTCATGTTTTTCCGAACCAACCATAGTACACACCCACCGAGTTATTGTGATATTTTCGCAATGGCCCTGCAGAAAAGGTGTTCACTTTCGAACCAATCCAGTATTTTGGGGGTCCGAGAAGTCATGGGCAGGATCTAGCGCTATATAAGAGTATCCAGCATGAAGGGATAATAAGTTTTGGGTAATTTTGCATCATTTATTCAAAGATTGTAAATTATTCAGATTCAAACAAAGCTTGGTGGATGGGAGACTACATCCTGAGAATTCTTCCTGTTCTCACTAGGGGCAAGTGGCCGGGCAGACCAGCCAGCTACTGGATGGACCTCCAGAAACAGACAGGGCCAGTCATTCTGAGGTTGTCAGAAGTAGAATTTGCATAATTGGACCTGCCTGAATGCGATGAGGAATATTAGATGTTGACTGCGCAGTTGCCCAGCACCTGTTGTTAGTTTGGTGATGTAATCCCCTAATTATGTATGGATGAGGCCGACTTTCTATTACATCATTGCACTTTGGAATTTGAGAGAACTATTTATGGTTCTCATATAGCATGTTATCACTGCTTTACAGCGATCTCAAAGTGCTTTACAGATATTACGGCTTATCATCAGCACTTTGTAGTGCACATTCATCCCAAGCCCTTCCTTATTATGCACAGACACTGTCTTTCACATAATTGTGTCCCTATGGGATATCACAATTGGGCTAGCACATATGGTGCATGCTACAGTACCTTCTACGTACCTCCCACAAATCAACTGGGATTCAAACTCTGACCTCCTTCCTGATCACCATTTCTAAGCTCTACTGATTAAGCTCTACCGACTAAGCTCTACTGACTGAGCTGATCCGAAATTCTTCCTGTTCTTACCCCTCCATGTTGTTTAGCACACACAATAGCTAACATTCACCAAGTTTTGTTCTAATCCAAAGTCATGGAAATGGTCTTTGAGAACATAAATATCAAGCATGGGGGTCTCGTTTCCTCTAAGTTAACTAAATTATTGATCAAGAACTCTGAAGTTGAACGCTCTCACCATACTGTCTATCTAGGTGTTTGTATTGATGACAGACTGAGTTCCACGAGTCATATAAGCCAGATTCTAAAGCGAGTATATTTCATATTATCAAGTGCGGAAAAGAGTATTTGTTGCCAATATCTTACCACCCTAATTTATGCTGTCTCTGCCTGGTACTACTTCCTATTATCGGAGGACAAGAAGTGAATCTTAACCTTTTTGAACTATTGTTCAAGAATTTTCAATATAGATTATAATTTTCTACTTACCACTGTGAACAGTGCTGCACGAAATGAGTTCATTGGATGTGTCAATTGCATTAGGAACAATGAAAGATGTTATCTGCATACAGAACTGAACTCTCTACTCCAAGAATCAACTGGGTATAACTTGAGAAATAAGGCTATAACACCAAAGTTTAGAATCAGTGTATATGAAAATAGTTTCATTTATCGTGCTGCCCTCTAGCTACAACATGGTACTATGGATGATTTGTTATAGATGGTGAATTTGATATTTTCTGTATATATTTCCTTTCCTCCTTCTTCGAATATTAACATTAATATGATCTTTGTTTCCCAATCCCTTGTATAATATTGTTTTTGATGTCCTGTTTATAAATATTTATATTCATACTGAAATGAATGAATGGATTTTTTTTAAAGGAAAATCGCATTAATTATGCCCTGAAATTACTGCCATGTTTTTCAGGGCCAACTGATTATCCACATCCAACAAGTTGTGATCGAATCCGACAAAGTAAGGAAAATACACCTCAGGTTACCTTGAGATGGCGGTCATGTTTACACACCCACCCACTGAGTTATTGTGATAGTTTCGCATTGACCCTGCAGAAAAGGTGTTCACCGTCAACCAATCCAGTATTTTTTGGGTCAGAGAACGGCGAGAAGTCATGGGCTGGATCTACTGATCTAGCGCTATATAAGAATATCCCGCATGAAGGGTCTGGGGATATTAAGTTATGGGGGGTCAACAGAGGGTAATTTTATTCAAAAATTGTTATTCAGATTCAAACAAAGCTTGGTGAATGGGAGACTGCATTAGAAAAAGTAAAAAAGTAACGTTGGAAAAAGTAACGTAATTTTAAGGTCATCAGAGGTCAGATTAGCATATCGTGATCGCTGAGATGGGGGGATATAACATGTTAGCAGTTTCCCTGTCAACAGTTGTCTAGTTTGTAACATAATCCTCTAATGATGCCTGTAGGAGGGAAGGCATTCTGTCGATGTCTCGTGTCATCCTGTTCTCACTCAGGGCAAGTGGCCGAGAAGACCAGCCAGCTACTGGATGGACCTCCAGAAACACACAGGGCCAGTCATTCTGAGATCTCAAAGTGCTTCACAGATATTAGGGCTTATCTTCAGCACTTTGTAGTGCACATTCATTCCTGGCCTTTCTTTATTATGCACAGACACCGTCTATCACATCATTGTGCCCCTGGAGGATATCACAATAGTGCTGGCACATATGGTGCATGCTACAATACCTTCCACGTACCTATCACGAATCACCTCACAGGGTTCCCAATAACGCCTGGGTGGGACCAGGCACCGGGAAAGCCAGCTGACTGGGATTCAAACTCTGACCTCCTTCCTGATCACCATTTCTAAGCTCTACTGACTAAGCTCTACAGACTGAGCTTATAGGAAATTCTTCCTGTTCTTACCCCAGGGCAAGAGCAATTTGCCCAGCAGGCCAGCCAGCTACCGGATGGACCAACAGGAGCAGACGGGGCCGGTTCGCCTTGACCCGAACCACACCCACTTCATACTGGTTGACGATGGGACATCAGGAAAGTTTGGAAAGGAGATCAAACTCAGGAGTGACCTT
Source organism: Eupentacta quinquesemita (assembly GCA_032360705.1). Lineage (NCBI taxonomy): Eukaryota > Metazoa > Echinodermata > Holothuroidea > Dendrochirotida > Sclerodactylidae > Eupentacta > Eupentacta quinquesemita. Next base: position 5,160 of record JAUOBX010287171.1, read on the forward strand.
GAGAAGCAAATATCTGAGCAGAAGGTCACCCCAGAAAGCGGTGAGATTTAATATTCTTGAGCGATCAGGGGGCTAAATATTTGTGGAGTATTACCATATGAGAATCATGGTGTAATGGTGTAAGCTGCTGCAGCCTGATTGTCCCAGGTTTGATTCCCACCTGAGCACAGGGTCATTTGAGAGAGCAGTAAGATTGAAATACGGTTGTGAGAAAGGGGCCCAAAATTTGTGTGTAGTAATAATGATGTATCATGGTGTCAGTCCAGTGTTAGTGAGCTGCTGGAACTGGTCAGCCTAGGTTCGATTCCCATCTGAACACAGCGTCACTTGAGAAAGGGAGTAGGTAAGATTTGAGAAGGTAGCATGGTGTTGAGTGTCAGATGGGGTGCCGCTGCACCTAAAAGGCACAGGTTCGATTCCCACTCGAGCAGCTCCCAGTGGGATCGGCAGAAACAGATGCAGCTGGTACGCTGGTTCTGCAACACCTATAAAGCCCTAATAATGAGTTCAATTCCCTACCTCGTTCTGGCCATCAGATGCTGCGATGTAGTTGCTGATATAGGTACTGGATTTGGTTATGTTTCGACCACTGTATTCAATCTTGTCTCAATTGGGGTAATCTATCTCCCATCTGTCTCCCATTCCCATTCAGCATATGCGATTTCCAAAAGTTCCTCGGATTTCAAATAAACTTGGTGGATGTGGTCTACTTTCCGTCTCGATAAACCTGATATTACAGTCAAGGTCACCGAAGGTCTTTCAATGTGTTCAATTAGGAAGTCTAATTAGCCACAACGTAAGCAATTTTTTCGAATTTGTTGGATTCACACAAAATTCGATATGGTCCACTTCCAACCAATCCTGATAAACCTAATAGTACAGTCAATGACACAGAAGGTGATATTCTTGGGACAGAAGGTGTGTTTTTTGCTGTTTAGTGCTACCGTCCTCTTCCCAGGGATTCGACAGTGGATCATACAAATGACTGCTGCTTAATTCCATCACTATGTGATAGAGATGAGCCAATAATTATTTCCAGATGATGGTATGAGGGCTCACTTCAGTTGCTCTGATATGTGGCTTTGAGAAACTTCATTTTCCATTCAGATGAGAGCCTGAACATACCGACAGTCTGTGTGGTGGTCGAAGGGGGCCCAAACACAATCCAGACAGTTTACATGGCGGTGAGGAACGGGACCCCCTGTCTGATCATCGACGGATCTGGGAGGGCCGCAAACATCCTAGCCTACGCTTTCGACAACCACAGGTCAGTTAGCACAATAACTCTCTATAGAATGTTTGTTAACAAGGGTAAACTGGGCTATTCTTTATTGATTTGAAACATGGTACACATATCAGGCCTAGTAGAAGCTTGGAATGGGTCTGAAATTGAGCATTGCTGCATGACGATCCAGACAGGTCAGAGGCTGCATATAGAGAGGCACCCCCTGTCTGATCACCTGGGAGGGTTGCAGATATCCTTACCTACGTATTTGACAATGTTAGGTCCAGGGAGTACGAGGGGATTTGATTGCTACAGGTTCAGGAAGCCACTGGAGACTCATCGAGGAAACTTGGCCGTGCTGCTCGTGGATAGGCACTGGCAATGGTCTGCCTCTTCTTTCCGACTAGTGCTCAAATAAAATCAAGGCAGGGGTGTACTGAACCCAATCCCAACCTGCTTCCGGGACTGCCATTTCACGTCCCCATCTGACAGACGATCAGTGTCCACCACACCAGGATCTAACCACTTTCTCTGATCCTGGAGGAGCTGAAGTTTTATTGTTTGTTTTTTTATATTCGAAAGCTCAACCACAGTAACTGTTTCCAGCCAGCCAACCGACTCACGGCACCGGTACTCGCAGTACCGACTGCCGATTGCACAGATGCTAACACTAGTACTTGCTAGAATTACCAGTCCTGACTTAAATAACCAGTGCCGGACGAAATTACTGGTATTTGCAGCCCTGCATTGAGTGCCACTCTCAACAGGCCACATACATCAGGGCTTTAAAAATTCAAACAAGCCAGCTCCCAGGAGTCCTCTTGCAACAGCCCTAGATCTAGCTGCCTGCCCGCATCTAGGAATCGCCCCTGGTTCTGTGAATTGTCACCTGCTCCATTATTTGTGTGACTTTCATTTGTTGATGTTTTGCTGATGATGATTCATAATCGAGGGGTCATCAAAACGTTGAATACCTGCCAATTTCTTTACTAATAAATCAGGACATTCCTGAGACTTGTGGCTCGAAGTATTTGAATATAACGTTGTATCTTGCTGTCCACCATTTTTAAGATGAATTAGCTCTCTTGCAGGGAAGCTTAATTGGCTTCAAATATAGGAGGGGCCCTTCAGCAATGATAAATTCAGGCAATCACAGCAACTAGCGACAGTTTTGACTCATCAAATATATGCCAAGAAAGGGATTCACACAGAATTGGCTGATCAGTGTTTGCGTGGAAGAAAGAAGAATTGTACTTTGTTGTGATTTGGCAAGGTCCTGACATCCAGGTTCTGTGTGGTGCAGTGGCCTTGAATATTAAAGAGGGCTGTTGCAGGGTTTAGTTGGAATAGGTATTGTCAGTCGTCTGTATGAAGTTATCATGGTTGGTCCAGCATCTGAGAAAGTGGCCAGATACCGGGGTTCACTGGTTGTCCATCAGATGAGGATGACAAAATTGTGCTCCCGGAAGCATGCAGGTTCCAGTTAGTAACAGTAAACTCATTGTGGTTACAAGGATTTCAGACCGGAAACACTATCATGTACCACCCATCATGGGGGACAGCCAGGTGGGGTCAAGTTATTGTGTTTCGTACAGGCGAAGCATCTTACATAGATTCCTGAAACTCATCCAGGAATCAGTATTAATAACCATTTTTTGCTGTTAAACAGGACATACTCGGAGAGTGTTCGAGGGGAGATTAAGAAGCGGCTGTTCGGGGAGTTCAAGTTCTCGGACTCAGACTTGGACAAACATCAGCACTGGATCAAAGAGTGCATCGAGCAGCCCAACCTCATCAATGTCTACAAGCTAGATGCGGGAAGTGGAGTTAGCACGGACATAGATAGGGCTATTCTCGATGCCCTCCTGAAAGGTACACTGTCCTATCATGGCCTGCTGGCATTGTGTATATATGTATTTGTCTGACTCTGTGTCCTACAGCTAAACACTCACCAGCTATTCATCCCTCCTACAAGGCGTTTCCCACAGCTTGATGCTTCTCTTCGTGGGAGTGGGAGTCATTAGAATATTCAGCAGGTGAATGGATACGTCACATCTGGAACCTGAAAGCTCCCATCACCTATCAGCCAGACTGAGTTCATGGTTAGAAGAAGAATGTTTAGGTAATGTAGTCATGGATGATAGTATGTCAGAGGTCACACAGGAACTAACACAGGTACAGACCATGCAGAAAAAATGTACTCATCTTTCTAGCACAAAACATTTATATTATTTCTGAACAAGTTATGAGAGTTTCAAAATACCCAGTCACAGGAAGTCTGTTTGAAAATGTATTCAGTTCCTGAATGTTTAGTCATTGTAAGCTTGAACGGGTCTGAATATCTTGGTGTACCATGCTTAGCAACGACCTGTTTAGTTCTATGGATTCTTATCTGACATTCTTTACCCCTCCAACTTTTTTTCTCAATGTTATCTGTAGCCAAAAAGGGTATACGCATTGATCAGCTACAGCTCGCCATGGTGTGGAACAGAGTAGATGTAGCAAAGAGCGAGATATTCACAGACGACAATGACTGGAAGGTTGGTATGCTGGTAATTTTATTCATTTGGACTATTGTAATGAAACGGGCTCAGGTAGCCACTGAAAGCTCAACAAAGAACTCTGGCCGTGTTGACCGTGGATAAGCACCAGTGATAACTCACCTTCTCTGACAGACAGTGCTGGAGGACTTGAGACCAGTTTCCAACTCCTACTCGGAGTCCAATGATTCACGATTCGACCCAAAGGACTCACGAAACGGTCTGAGTCATTTCCCAGTCCTTTACGATCTTTGACAAGAACAACATGGAATTCAACCTCAATTAGTTGCTCATTTTACCCCTAGCATTCAGGTAACATTGATATCACCACACCAAAACTAGATTCAACCAGCCTACATACAGTGGCATATGTCTTTTCATGACAGCACAGATTGTGTGATACACGTGTGTATAGTAACTCAGTTGGGATTGGTGCAGTTTTATTTCAAGGCTAGGTGATGATGAAATAATAAGAGAGATACTTGCCTCTCCTCCACATTCCATTCCATTTGTATTGCTCTCCTTATATACTAGTGTATATCTAAGATGGTAAATAAGTAGTAGATCCTATAGGCATACAAGCGTTTCTCAATAAGAGACAGGGCTTCCACAGACTGATCACTCACATGATCATCCTAGAAACTAATTCTACAACATGTTAGTAGTTTGAAGACGCTTGCTTGGCATGGAACATTTCTGTGTACCTTAGTGATGTAGATGTGTTCAGACTTAATTGCCAAGGACTCGGAGGGCTCAACTACAGCACTGCTCACAGACTAGTGCTCAGATAATATCGAGGCAGGGGTGTACTTTAATCAACTCCCACCTGTTCCTGGGACGGACATTCCACATCCCCATCTGACAGACGACCAGTGAACCCCAGGATCTGACTGCTTTCTCTGATCCTGAAGTCGTTCGTTTGGCAAAGTTACAACTATGCTAACTGCGTACAGTCGACCTGCAGGACTTATAGCAACTAGTCCGAAAACCCCAGGATCCGACTGCTTTCTCTGATCCTGAAGTCGTTTGGTTGGCAAAGTTACAACTATGGTAACTGCGCACAGTCGACATGCAGGACTGCAACTAGTCCGAAACAGACTCCTGGAAATGGCTAGTCTACTGTACCTCAGCGGAACCTAGACATCAAGACCCCACCACCGAATGGTGATTACGGGAATGGAACGCGGAACAGCCCAGGACTGTTGGATGTCAATCCTCACTGATACCGCTAGGTTCCGCCTCTGATTAGCTTCTCTTAATGATTAAGGTATTTGAACGGTTCCTTGCTATTTTTAAGAGGCTTTTGGTGTAAAAATCCTTCTCGTCAGTAGTTAGAGTTGGCTATAGGGATAGTTAGGAAGAGAATACCCGAAATGACCTTACTCTCAGATTGGGGGAGTATTAGACTTTTGGACATGAACTACTCATAACTTTTTTTTCAACACACACACATAGTTCACAGATATGCTCCTTTTCTGAATTTGTGTTCCCTTGACTTGGGTCAAGAAATTCATCCAGTCATGATGTATGTGTGTGTGCTGCTTGCTTGCAAACAGTGGTGGAGTCAAGTCCAGCCAATCCGAGTCCGAGACTGAGACCGAGTCTCTAGCATCCGAGTCCGAGACCGAGTCCGAAGCTCAGAGTCCGAGTGAAGACTGAGTCCTTAGGTCCGAGTCCCGAGTTGAGTCCCCGAATCCCTATTAAAACTCAGCATTCCAGCCAAATTTTGCACCATCAGGTTTTGCTGATGTGTGTGTATGTTCCTACATGGCTTAATCTACTAAAAAACACAAATTAGGGCTCACAAGGTGTTAGAGGCATCATTGCTGTTATCTTAGTGGTGTTAGCATGTTCAGTGGAATGCTCTTTCATTGTTATGGGTGAAATAACCAAGACATTTGCTTGCAAATAAATCAGTCCCTGAGTCCTTTGAGCCGAGACTGAGACAAAGTCCCTAGCATTCGAGACCGAGTTCGAGACCGAGTCCTCCAAAATCGATCTCGAGACCGAGTTCGAGACCGAGTCCTCTAAAATCGGTCTCGAGACCGAGTTCGAGACCGAGTCCTCTAAAATCGGTCTCGAGACCGAGTTCGAGATCGAGTCCTCCATCACTGCTTGCAAACCTGATGACTTTTTCCTATGGAGATGATGAAGCTCGTACTTGCATGGTTCGTGGGTCCCCCATAATTAGTGCATGATGCTGATTATTCTGGGGTGCGGTCATATGAAGTTACCGGAGGTCAGTCTGAAAGTCCCTAAAAAAATATGCTGGGTCATTCAGCTGGTACGACATTGTTGAGGGCATGATGGAGTGCTTTTTTATTCCTTGCAAAAGGA
>JAUOBX010287393.1:0-11260 GCA_032360705.1 Eupentacta quinquesemita
CTTTCGATGTCCCAGCTTTCATGTAGAGTCCTGTACATCCCATCTTGTCATAATGAGCTAGGAGTAGAAGAAGTACATCTGTATCACGTATACACTACTATTGCTTTCATTCTGGCTTTGATACAGTGTAAATCAGCCTTGTATCAGCTTCTCCGTGTTCTGCGCTCAAGAAGTACTAATCAGCGAAACCCACTGCATCTACAATCATTGGTCCATCTATTGGGCTCTGTTCGATATGATGGGTCGAGAATATTAGAGCGAGATCTGCTCTATTTTCTTCGAGTACCTTGAAGCTAGCCCAGTTAGATGGGGGGAGGAACCGATGTATATACATTTTCTATTTCACGACGTTCGGATCGGGTCGTTGGCGCTGCTTGCGTTTGATCCTGGTTCATGCTATGATTGATTCATCTCGATATCTGTCGAAGACTACGTCAATCCTCTGGTAGTTGTCTTCCATCTCAAATACAGCGTTAACATAGGTGTCGGCATAATCACCAAATGTTATAATGTCAGACGACTTCTTTAGTACCTGCCATCACTAGTGCTCGGCCATCGATGAGTAGACTGCTGGGCTTATCGACTGTAACATTTGCAGGGGTTTGGACGTTTTGTGTCAGTATGTTGTTAGCACAGACTTGTTGGTGGAATGTAGACTACAACTAGTTGTAGCCAGACACAGTGAGACAGTCAGGAGTTCATGTTGGAGGATACTTCGTAGGTTCACCCCGCGCCCTGCTCTAAAAGCTGTTATGAGCCTCTGCAAAATATTCCTGTTCACTTTGACGGGATCTTGCCTGGCCTTGGAAGGCTGCACAACATCATACAACGTTGCAAATGTCTTGGCATTATTCTTCCGAGTTTCAGACTCAGGTACTGTTCATTATTCGGGTCGCATTGAGGCGGTGGTCAACGAATGCTTTGATTTGCACCTGTCCATGGAGTTCGGCACCTAGTGTGGCTACATCGCTGTTGATAACGCTCTTCAATGTGTCAACCCCATCTTGCATGGAACACTCCATGCTGTTTGAGTGATACTGCGATTTCGCTCCCTTCGTAGTCGTTTTCTCCATCCTACTCTTTGGGCATACATTGTATGTGTACTCGTAATTTTCATCGTCCGTTGTCAAACTCATCACTGCTGTGGTCTGGGAAACTAGGACCGTTCTCAGATTGTACGATAGTGTCCATCTACTGAGTGCGGATGCTACTCTGGTGATGCCTACCAAGCCTCCACTCTTTTTCCCGGTAGCATCCAGCCATTCCTTACTCTGGTCCGCCGATACCTGGCTGAAGGTTCGATTTAGGCGTATTTTCACCACGAAGTTGCCCTCCCGGATCTCGCGGATGACCTCTGGTGGGAGAACCGACACCTCAGTACCCCATCTAGCGTACTTGACATGATCATACCTGAAGACGAATGGCAACATACGTTTGAACGCATATAGATGGAGAATCCAAGATCGTAGGATCGCAGAGTAGGATGCTGACCATTGTCACATAGAACATCAACTGCAAGACCTGCAGCGAACTCTTTCTTTCATTGGCAGCTGGAATCTGTCGGTATTCAGCTTGTCGACCGATCGTGGAATTCCTTTGGCTTCTAGGAATGTGCTGGCATCTGACAGCTCGGCTCTCAGCGTGTCTTCAACCTCATCGAGGTACGTATGAAGCCTTGGAAGCAGCAGTTACCCGAGAGCCTGTAAGGTAAAGGCTGCCTCACACTATGCGGAGTTCAACGCCGCGAGGCTCCGCAGTGCTAGCGGAGTCTTGCTGCATATTTCGCATGCGGAGTCTTGCCAAAGCATACGGTGTGTTGCGGTGTACACCGCAAGTGGAGACCGCAGTGTTTTTGGACGCGCACATTGCGAATCAATACAGTCAATTTGCACAATGATGATAGCACGCAACTATAACAGAACATGCATATTTATAGAGCGCGCATTCACCAGCTGCGCATGCTCAGTGACACCATTGCCATAACGGAGCGCCGAATTCATTGCGGAATGTCTCCAAGTTTTGAACTCGTTTGAAACACTGCGGAGGCTTTCGCAAGTCTTGCGGTGAGTTGAGGAAGATTGTGGTGTCTCCGGTCCAGCAGTAACCGGCCTCAAACTTCGCGGTCTTGCGGTGGCGGCGTATTTCTCCGCGAGGTTTCGCAATCCTTGCGGAGATCAAATTCCGCATAATGTGAGGCCAGCTTGAGAATGTGCGCCCGGATAGCTCGTGTGTACCCCTCTCCTACCATGACACGCTGCGCGGCGTTGGCTCCTAGAAGACCACTCTCTACCCACAGTAGCGTGCGCATTCTGTGCTGAGAGATACTCTCCTAGTGATTGTGTGGAACAGTCATTTGGGATCACACCGGTGAATGGGCGCTCCGTGATTCCTCGGTTTTGTGCAGGCATGATGTCTGTCATCGCATCAGGAATTTGTAGGGATCCCGTCATTGCGATGTCTTTTCCAGCAAGGTCACTTTAAGGTGGCCCGCGCTGCCAGGCTGCCACATGATTCGCATGGGAGGTTCCCTCACCGTCCAGAGTGTACTCATTGATGTCAACGTTGCCTGTCGAGAAGTGGACGAAACGACCTCCTACCAGATTTTCTGGAACAGCACTACCGTCAATTCTATTTTCTGCAGCCACGTTGTCAGCTGACGGGTATGTCGCAATCGTTCTGTTGCCAGATGCATAGTCACGCATGAGCCTATTATTGTCTACTAATCATAAATACTGGACAGGTGAATCGAAGCGCTGAACACCGACAGCGCCAATGTCGCACGTAGCTTTAGTAGACCTGTTAATGTTTCGTACAGTGGGATCTAAGACGTTCATCCAGGGGACGTTCACTTCATTGTGCGTATCTGTGATCGAAGAAACTTGCAACGTGAGTGGGATGAACTCTCCATAGAAGGCTTGCAATGGGAAAGGAATTGTGGAGCAAATATTTATCATATTCGCGCACACCTGCGGGCAACATGCGTCAGGACCTTACCAGTCGTTGAAATATTCATCGCCCAAAACGATGTTTTTTGTAATTGTTCTGCATTCAAAGCAGTTTCCGCACATCCGATCATGGAACTGATCATGGCATTCAATTCCTTACACATGAAAACCTTTATGGGCACATTTAATTCGAATTCCTACTTTGTTGAGTCATGGAGATGGATGGATAAAAACATTCCATTTTAGCGATGGCGGCCATCTTGGATTTTCTCAATTTAGAGGCCTTAGCAGCCATTTGTCGGCTGGGCATACAGCAGATTCGAGTTCAGCATCGCTTTTTACCCCCGAAAAGCTTGTATGCACTAAATTAACACGATTTGCCTTCAGCCCCTTAAATAAGGTCATTTTCTCCAAATCTGCCTAGTCTATAGATAGGTGCAAAATGAAATTTGTTATTTAATAATTTAGTGAGTTGTATAGTGCCAAAATGTGGCATTCGCTGATTGGGTAGTTTAGAATAGTTATCTCATAATGTTGTTGTACGTATTTTCATATACACGAGATGGTATATTTATGATCTGTTCATAGAAAACACCAGTCATTGCAAATAGGTGATTTTCAAGATCATTTCGTATTCGCATCCGTTATAATGGATCCCTAAATTGATGACTTCATTGCTCGGCTGGACATCAGGTGAAAACAGACATGTGTCTCTACCCGCTGTGATATGCAGAAATATTGTCTAAACAACAACCAATCGAACCAGAATCACACCCTGACCCAGTTGAATAATTGAATTGAATGATGGTTATTCCGTTTCGCTATTATGAACGTGCTCTTTTCCCACTGGATACTATTTATGCCTTATATTGCTCGATCGCCATGGCCAGATATACTCTACAGCTTGCAGTACTAGTGTAGGTGACAATAATTGCACCGACACTTTCCCTGAAGTCCCGAAAGGAATAATAGAGTTCTAGAAAATATATACCGTACCAACTATTATTTATTATGTGGCTGCTCTATATTGTATAATTTGATATAGTTAAACTGAGAGTAATAGATAATAATGTTTTTTTTAGTTCTGAAAAACGAAAAATGCAGTCGCTGCCACTGAGTGCAGTCGGGAGGTCGATCCCATGGTATACGTCTCGCTCTAAGTGGCAACAATTGCACAATCGTGGGAGTCATACGTCTCAATCAGTCGGGTGGATAATGACAAAGATGCCCCCTCTCAAAAAAAAACAACAAAAATGCGACATTTGTTCTGTTTTAAGTTGTTCAGTGCGTCCCCAGCATCTCCGGAAAGCAGTCTCCGAGAATCGGACTCCGGGTAGAGGGTAATTAACATATTTTGAAAATGGCGTACTATACTAACTCCACTGTACTGTAATCACCATACGACAGCAGTTTTGACCTATGGAATGTTTGACCAACCTATGAAAACGTGATACAAAAAAGATAACATTTAGGCCAACTTGCAATGTCATGTGACGTCACCGTGACGCAGTTTTGACGTATGTGACAACACTTCATATACTTTTGGCTGATTATAAAGAAATGAGAATTAACCCTTTCCCGAGGTCCGTTTTTTCTGGAGATGCTTGGGACCTACTGAGTAACTTGTTGTAACTTTGGAGGGTCGAAACTTATATTGTCCCAACTAAATAAAAAATAACTTGGAACAGCTGACCGACAAATAAAAAGTGTGTCGATGGCTCAAAATAATCTATAAAATTTCTTCATTTTACTACCTTCAGATGAAAATGTATGCAATCCAAACGAAACCTATCAAGTAATGTTGTGGTAAAAATGGTGTGCATTGTTTGTTCCTTGCAGTCACGCAAGTGCGTATGTGTCGATGCATGTGTGCGTGTGTGTGTGTGTGTGATACTTCTTGTCTGCACGATATATGTAGAACGCAAGGATGTAACAAGTCCGGATTGGGTAGTATTGTATGAGAAAGTTCCAACTAAATGGGTGAATTATTTGCCTGGAATAGCATGCAATTACTAGAAGTACGGTCTGTATGATCTGGTTACAAGCCAAAATAATTTACCAAAATGACAATTTTTTTGGTTCAGTGAAATATATCTACTGTCGTCACACGACATTCAGATGTGCCATTTACCGCAACAACCTCGTGTTTCTATTTAGTCTTCATTTCCGTCGTCCGAGCAAAATTCACAGACAAAACGTTGTTACGAGCACTCCTGGAAATATACTGAACTAGTTCAGTGAATATATGCAGGTGCAATTCGGTTAATTGCACTAGCCTCACGATAAGCCAGTTCACGGTTATTGATGCGCATGCTCATTGCGGCTAATTCTAATTAAACGCCCGCGATAAGACGACATTTCACACATTGACTTATCATTACGGGGTATTTTTTAACTGCCGTCCCATAACTAGTTGGAAATTATGTAATTTCTACCATTATTATGTTATTGTCCTCAAGTGTGGGGAAAATGTTAGTGCAGTTTTTTGGTTAAAGTATTCATAGTTTTATCCAGGGGAATTTGCCCTACCTCCGAGCGATATTTCGATTACTTTGTACACTCCCGAGCAACCCGGTCTGCGCGCGCCACCGAGTGACTTTCGACACAGATCATTAGCATACGGCGTGGAATGCAACCGTGAGTACGTGACTGAAAGGTATATATGCGCTTAGGTAGTTATTCACTTAGTGAGCCTACATTTTCCAGGCGTTCTATCTAGATATAATTTACGTTATCAGCTATACTGTTTGATTGTTCCAATCGAATCGCATGCATACCCTGACCCAGTTGTGTCGTTGAGTTTTTTAAATTTATTATCGGAAGGTAATGTAATTTAGTCCTCCATTAGAAAATGGAGGCTCCGTTCTGCTATTAGGAACGTATTCTTCTAATATTGGACTGACATGGCCAGATTCAGTGTTGCACAACTATTAGTGCATACAGTTCACAACCATTACCACTACAGGTAAGAAAAGAAACATTGCACTAATTTGGGTAGGCCTATATGTTTATTTTTTAAATATTATTATCCAATTCTCCTATTGAACATTGGAGGCCAGTAATGCAGCACACCTCCCTGATCTCTATTTTTTCTCAATCACGGACAGACACGGACATACACGCACGCACTCAACTGGAATGACATGACCCATAGGCTTCGTATAAAGAATCGACTGACAGAGTACAGAGGGAAACAGTCAATTATTCCCCAATTAATAATCACATCTCGGATTTGGAACAACGTTTTACCCAAGATAATTTGTGTTATATTCATCTTCCATACCTAATGAATGGATGGCTTTAGCCTCTTCGAAGGTTATGTTCATTTTCAATTCGCTGCAATATTTGCGGAGGGATCGTGAATAAACCATCTGATCATGACGTGCGTCCAACACCCGTCACGTACTTATGTTAGGACGAGATCTTCCGTTATGTATTTGAATGATGTCACGAGATCCCAAGTGGATTCGTTATTGAAGTAAATGAACTGGATATATATTGAGCTCAAATTGGGATAATCTAATAAGGGATTCGTGCAAAACACGTCTGCTCACAACTTCCCGAGGCAAATATGTCAGTCTGGGTTATTCTACCCATACGATAGTGAAAGTAAATATTGCTTTAGACCTGTCGGAGGAAATCGCTGCAACGTATATGAAGATAATAGAAATGAAGCACATATTCGACCATTCTAAATTGAGGCTCTGACCATCACCTAGAATAAGTTGAACAAACAACACACACGTGGATTCATGATCTCAAATCTACTGTGCTAGCGACCACTGTATTTTGAAAGATCGTAGAAGTATCATGATAAGAAACAACCTGTACTTATATATAGACTACACTTCTGCTAACGTGAATTGTTGGAAGGCAAATCAGGACAAACTGTTCTAATATGAGGTTCACATTTATTCATTGTTGCTCTTATGAATGTTTTCATACCCAATTGTTTACTGTACGCTAATGTCAAGGTTGTTTAAATCACGCACTTGTACGATAAGCAATCTGGACGTTGTATTCTTGTTATTCGAAGCAAAATCTTTGTCACACAATATTCAGGAATTTTATTGTGATAGGACATGAAAAATATGATTAGTGGTTCGAATGGTGAGGATGGGGCTCGACCGAGCATTATAGGGTTTAACTTCTCAAATGATATACCTGCATGTAACATTCGATTCAGGCAAGGTTATGTATCCCTATTAATTATTGAATTGCTATACTACTACGTTCGGACAACCTAGATATAATTGGGGCCCACCCCGGAGGAATGTCAGCTGTAGGCTATCGTATAATGCAAACGTTCGATATGAGAGAGACAAATTTATGATAAAACGTGGAGATTTTGTGTTGCGGGTACGCTAAAGAGAACGTCAGAGATCGTGAGTTTTTCACATTGGAATTGTTCGCCAATCCTCGTGCTGTGTAAAATGTTTTTTTCACGTCGTTCTAGACTGATTGAACCCGCTGGGATAGAATAGATCCGATCTGATGACGTCATCCGCTGCTCAGCAAATGTTAAGAAAATCTCTCCTGAGGGGTAAACAGACTGCGTTCGACCTCATCAGGAAATTATTTGAGCCCCCCAGACGGAACTCGATATCAGTGGATGTCATCAGAGAATTATAGGCGATAAAGTCGAATGGAAGGCGAACTTTACACTATATACCAGGCAGAGACTGCAATAATATAAATGATGGTTTAGAATATGACTCTATATTCATTTGAAAAGACCCCACATATATCTTGGTGTTGATTCCGTACTTCGTGGGCTTCCAAATTGTCTGGTAAGATCTGAACCTCCCGATAAAAACACTTCGGAATATATAACATAGTCATGTTTTTCACCATGGTCAAAGCTTATCAACAAACATGAAACAAAAAATTACCACCACACTATGTCCTGAGAGCGTATGTATTGAGCAGCAAGAGCGGAACAGGTTTTGCTTCAGTGTTGTTTCGATAGCTGTGTGCGTGTGACCATTAGGGTGCACGAGCTGCAAAATTTAATGAATTACCTAGATTCACAGTGATCGATGCATTATGATTGAGAAACTCCATAAACCATAAAGGTTATCGTATGGGTACAGCTTATATCGTAACTGGAAGATTGCGGGATATCCAAGCCTATATTTGATTCACAGGTTATATGTTCATTACGTCTCCGTTTCGAATGATTTTGAATGTATGCGACTTAGTTATATTTTCTAAACATGCAGGTGAATATATTCACTTGGAATTGTGAAGATGATGTCAGAATTCACCAGGCTCACGTGGGCCTACATAACTACAGACCAACTCCTGTGACCCACGTTCAACATTCTCTGACGGTGTTACTATTATTTCCCCCAGAGCATGATCATTAAGAATGATAAAATGTATCATTCAAGATGAATGAAAATCAGGCCAGAACAGTAGATGGAACATCCTCGAGCATTGAGTGACGTTACCTTCGAACAGATCGTCTTCAAACTCCTATAGAAAGCATCACTCTATCAATTATCAACCCGCTATTATACGAAATATTGCTGGTTCATCTGATGATAGAATTGTAAGTCCTGAAACTTATATTCTATTACAAATAGTCGTGACCAACGTATAAACTCAGATCATCAAGGGTTGTCGCCAATTGATCTGCGAGCCTCGGTATCGTTGGGGACGGAATAAACTGTCAAATAATATGAGTTACGTACCAACGAAGTACTGTATGTCACGAAATACACTGACATCGACTGCAACGGAAGCATGAGAAAAATACAAGACCATTTTATTTTTTACCTTCACGATAAATAAGAACGATATTACCTGTGGATTTTTAACGGTATGTTGTGTGCAAGAGTTGGATTAATCTAACAAAATTGAAACAAACATGTGAACGTACTTGGGTGAAGGTGGCTGATCTCCTACCTATTTGGATGTTGCAGTTCACTGAGGTGAGAAATAACCTAGTGAATTCCGGAACACATACAGCAAACGTATATTGTCAAATTAACACGATATGTTCGCGCCACTAGAAATAGAATAGAAAATATGTGGTTTCATCCGATTTTCGATTATGTTATTGTACTGAAGTGTTGGGAAAAATTAGTGATATTTTGCAGTGAGAGGATTCCAAACTGCCTTCATTGGAGTTTCGAGAGATTGCCCTGCTCCCAAATGTGCGATATCTCTATTGCTGTTTACACGGGTAGTCCGGTCCTCGCGCTCCCAAGCGACCTTTGATATTGATCATTAGCAAACCCCGTATATTGCAACTGTGGACCGGCTTATTTAGGCGTGTTCTGAATTTCTAGTATGCGCCATTCAGAGCAATATTTTTATTTGAATGAACTTTCAGATATTTTGAAGGGCACGTGGTAAGCAGAAATACTGCGCCCCCACAATGAATATCAATTTAAAACTGTCATAGTGACTCATGTGGGACACCTTTTTTTTTTTTATTGATCAAGCCAGGAACGATGCCTGTTGAAGAAAGAGAACCGGATGCACTAAAATGGACTATTATTGTCATTCTTTTAAAAATCCACAAAAAATCGCGAAAATGTACAGTAGAGAAAGATGTCTCGATCACACATTTGCCGCCATTTGCATTCTTAATAATTTACCCAGGGTAGCAAAATCACCACATTATGCTAGTCGTAACATTTGATGATAAAGATGGGATCAGCTCTCAATCAGTAGATTGTAGTAGAATAATTACTTGAAATAATATTTGGACAAAGACAAACCATATATCAAATAGGCTGTTACAGATGTTCAAATCTTCCAGTTCATACAGTTTAATGGTAGATCTACACATGAAGAATTCACAGCTCATAATCGCCTGATCAAAGTTCAGCGGGACGAATTCAGGTTTCCGTGACGAATTCGGGTTTTTCTGCGGTTAGAGTCGTAAACATTCACATCTGGTTTCACATAAAGACTATGCCCGACCGTGCCCTGCCAATTGAACTCGCTCCCTCCGTTAATACAGGGCAGGACCAGCGACGCGGCGGGCTGCCTTGTAGGCCTACTATAGTGAGTAGGTGTTGATTGCCGTAGTTTTCAGAGGGAGGAGGAGAAGGAGGAAACAACAGCTCGAAACATTTTCGCCGAGTTGGCCGGGCTATTTTTACGACTAGAGGTAATTTCTGGCTTGTCGGGTTACTGATCAACTGTTTCTGTGCAGTGATTTCCTCATGTAGATTTTCTACACGATTAGGTTCATACCTAGCGTGTATGTTCAGTCTGGTAACAGCATGAACCCTACTGTTTGTCCAAAATGATAGAATGTCCAGACAAATTGGTGTGTATCATTCTCATGAAAGTACATCATATATGGCCGTGAGAGAATGTAACACGAAGTGACTTTTGACTGATCCTATCAGCTCTCTGGTTATTTGAAAAGATACGTTTGTGAGTTGTGACACGCTCAATGCTTTCGCAGAGCCTATCACATGGAATTTGATTATGAGTTGAATGATTCCGATGTTGAGTAATATCACGAACATCAATCATCATCCATATTGTCTGGTGGATTGTCCAATGTTTGAGGACGTGCTTTACGTTGTCTCCAAAGGAGGCGGTTTCGGGAACAACTTGTACCTGTCCAAATTTCATCCAAAATATATCACGAACGTACGTGCCATCATCAAGTTTCAGTCGTCCTTCCTCGACGTTATATACATAAGAATGCTCATGGAACATGAACGAAAGAAAGAGCTCACAACATGAATGCTTTCATGAAGTCAACAGTACCTAATTGTCCTGACAACATAGTCCAGAAACTATCGCCTAATCCAGGACACTATGTTGGATAGGTCAAGGAACCATGTCAGGTGAACCTACCATATTATGGAAGCACAATCAGGAACGCAAAATTAAAACATGTCCTAATCAATTTTACATGACAATACGACACTTGTTGAATTAACACACGGCATTAATCAATGTCAAGTCGAAGTGCGCAAATAGTGTAGGCCCAGTTCACAGGCCCAAGTTCACAGGCCCGAGTGCACATGGCGCGCGACTCATCAGCTCAGGGTTCCCGAATAATAAGTAATAATGCGTATTGATTTGGGGTTCGGAGAAGAAAAAAATATATAATGTGATGTTATGTGCATGTGCGACATTGCGACTTCCGCATATAGATGAAATGTGAGTATTTTGTGGATACTATATAACCACCCCAAAATGAAAATGGGTGCATTTGGTCAATGCGAGGTTCAATAACGTAGTCGGTGGATCACTAAGTATTCTGGGTTTTCTTGTTTCATCACTTGCTGTCGTGTCCTCTGATTGATAACAATCAGTACTGGTGCTTCTTGTATTTC
>JAUOBX010287504.1:0-11260 GCA_032360705.1 Eupentacta quinquesemita
CGTGCAATATAGAGGGCAGCAGTCGTGCTGCAACGTCCACTTTCGAACCCATCCAAGATTTTACTAGGGTGGACAGGCGTACCAAGTTTGGGATCAATCGGATAAAGTGTTATTGCGCTAACGCATAACGTTTCCGGAGACGGCGGTGGCGGCGGCGGTGGCGGTGGCGGTGGCGGTGGCGGTGGCGGCTAAACCCCCTAAACTATAATATCCCCAGACGCTTAACGCGTCCCGGGGATATAATTAACAGGGAACCAACTGTCAAATGTATTTCAGACATGCGCCACCGTATTTCGTGGCTGTACACATCCTCCAATAATTATTTTCGATGTGTCTCCCTGCAAGAGTAGGTCAGTTGAGTTTTTGTCGCTGGCTGTCAACAATCCGTGAGTTCAATAATGGTCAATAATTCGTTAGTTAAACCATTTTTATTCCTTGTCGAAGGCGAAAGGGAACCTATTCAGTCACGCAGGGTGCGAACGTGTATGTTTCTGAACACGATCTAACGAGCGAGCGAGGAGGATTCTGAGGTCTTTTTTTTTTCTTAGCGTTGGTTGAGGTCATTCAAGGTCAGAAGAGCAGAACAATAAAAAAAAAAGCTTGAGAGCACGATATTGCCAGACCGAAACATATGTGAAGTTCAACCCTATTGTTTTTGGCGCCAGGTCGATGTCATTCAAGGTCACGGTTGGACTATCCTCATAAATCTTTTGGAAAGTTTTGTTCGTTTGTGCAAACTACATCTGGTGGCCTACTTTAGCCTCATCTGCATGACCTTTCGACCGTGGGACCTTTGGGGCTATTTTTGGCGATGACTAGATTTTGTATTGTTGAGGCAAACCAATATAATCAAATACACCCCCCTTGTGCTCACCTGTAATGCTCCTGTTACAAGTTACCCCAAACTTATCAATCCGCATCTGAAAGGGACAAGGTAGCACGAACACTGAACTAGTATACAGAAGATCATAATATACATTGACATCTTGTCAACAAACCGTGCTATAGTACAATATAGAGTTGTGTTCGTCTCGTGACCTCCTCTGACTTCCTTTGACCTCATTTGACATTTTCAATATATGACCCTGGAGGGTAGTTTTTTGTGATGATCAGATTCGTCTCGTTGATCAGAACACATTAGAGCCTATGTGGAATAGTCTGCAAGACATTGTTGTAACACACGTATAGGCCTACCTTTGATGCTGGTTTTGACATGGGACAAGTCCATGCCCCTATCCGTTCCTTCCTGGCCCACTTTGCTAAACACAATCTATCCAGGCTCAAAGTTTTCTGACCCCCTGTATACATATCCATATATCATATATTCATGAATGGTCCCACAATCCTCATTGTTATTCCTAGTTGAGAGTATATTTGAAGGCCAATACAAGTGCCTATTCATTGTTTTGAAACTTACATGGATGAAAAGAGCGTCTCCATTACCCCTAAATCAGCTCTATTTAGTTACTGACATGCCAGCTACTCCTGCTGCACCACCCCTCATACCAATCTGATCTGCTGGTATTGTCACTACAACAGAAGGGGTAGAGTACCGTATACACCGAGCCTTTAGGATGGTAATTCTTCGGAGGCAACTTGCAATCCCAAGCTCCTCTGAAGGTAAACAATACTTCCACAATGATGCCTGATGGAACAACCAAGTTCTGTTGATTCAGAGTCACAGGAGGTATGGAAAGGTTCACGTATTGTCTGTCAATACTCATTAGGTACCTATAGCAATAATTATTGACAAGGTCAGGGGCATGGCACTCTTTGTTGAACATACTAATATAATAGTATTGATCTACAGAGTGGAATTTGGCAATAATTATTCAAGGAACATCAACTCATTATGCAGATTAATTGAAAATTGATCCCAACATAATTCTGTTTAGACATGTGCAGGTGAGTAAACCGCCCACGTGTAGATTTGTATGGATGTTGAACACTGATGAATAGGAAATTCACATAAACCCTACCAATTTGACCTCTGATGACCACGAAATGACCTTCATGTTGTTCAGGACAAATGTAATCCACATCCACCAAGTTTCGTTCCAATCTGACAAAGTTTAGAAAATCGCATAAATTATGCAAATTTGACCTCCGATGACTTTGAAACAACTGTCATGTTTTCCGGCACCAACTGTAGACCACATCCACCGAGTTTCGTTCAAATCTGACGAAGTTAGAAGAAATTGACCTTTGGTGACCTTGAAATGGCGCCATGTTTTTCGGCACCAAATGTAGTACTCACCCACCAAGTTTCGTGTGAATCGGACAAACATGATATTTTCGCATAGGAACTGCAATATTGATAACAGCAGTCATGCTGCAACGTACACTTTCAAACCAATCCAAGATTTTACTAGTACGGACATGTGTACCAAATTTCGGATCCATCGGATGAGCGTTAGGGAGTTATTCGCTAACGCATATTCTTTCCGGCGGCGGCGGAGACGGCGGAGACGGCGGAGACGGCGGAGACGGCGGAGCCGGCGGAGGCGGCGGCGTCTACACCACCGAAACCATAATATCCCCAGACGCTTAACGCGTCACGGGGATATAATAATGCCAGTTATTGTTATTCGGTCGTAGTGTCGGTTGGGACATGTTAACATGTGCGCCATCCTGCCATGAGTCATGTGGTTGAAGTTGATTCAAGGAAATGTTTTATTCCGCACCCCTTCCCTCCTTAAACTGAGAAGAAATCATTTGCCATGGCTGTGCGTTCAGGTCAGTGTTCCTGTTAAATGTGTTGCTCCGTTTACATCGTTTCCGCTGCAATTACACTCATGTGACACTTCGGTGACAGACTCTAAAAGGCATTTCACCAGCTCAGCTCGGTATGAGGTACATTATTGTATGCAGTCAGACGTTGCCAACTGCAACGACACATCCATACATTGACGAATGTACACGCAAATGCTTTCTCAGAACACCCAAGTTCCTACTAGAAGGTTCGAGTTCCACGTTGATTAGGCAGAACGTGAGAACGTTGGGTGGCCACCAGTGTCAAGGATGAGGTAATCAGTGATATAGCTTTGCTGCACCCACACAAAGTGTGTTTAGCGTTGAACGCTTCTCTGAACACTTCCTCGTTCCATTTACCAACACGTTCAAATTCTGAGAATGCTTAGGAAATGAACACAAAATCGTTCAACTGCCATCCACAAAACTGTATTTGGATGATGGTTGGATGTAAATATTGATTCAACTACATCCTCTCTTCGAATGAAAAGAGGATTCTTTTAAAGAGATCCCAATCCAGCAAAACTCTATATTTCTCCCACAGATTGGATTTATGATCGTGAACATTAGTCAGTATTATCATTTACTAATAAAACATATGGGGTATTCGGGGATATGAGGTGAATTGGCATCCTGTTACGACCATTTTGTGATAATATGCAAAGAAATCGATTCCTACGCTCTAAATCGTAAGACCACTCAAGTTAGTCAGTATCATTGGGGACCAATGCAACTTACCCAGTCAGTGTTCAGGATTTTGAGGTCACAGCTACCTAGAGGTAAATTTCAGCCAAAATAAGAATGGTTGTGGTTCTCGTGTGCATCATGAAGCCCAGGTTCCTCTTAACAATATTGACAAGATCGCCTCTTGGCGTTCCGCCTCTCCAGGGTAGGAGCAGTGGGAAAACGCGCATGACGGATATTTGAACGACTAGGGAGAGCCAAGTTAGCTGGGTTGGTATAATGAACCGCTATAATGAAGAGCGTAAGCTTGATGCACTGGCCATGAAGTGCCATGTGAAATAGTGAATTCCCAGCATTCAAACGTAATTTGGAACCCTGCAAGGTTGTGTTTCATTTCAGCATCATTTTCAGTCAAGTGTCCTCCTCTCGTGAATAATGCTGTCTCGCGGGGTTTCAATGTTAGAGGGTACGTCATCTCTCTCTCTCCCAATTTTGCCGCTCGAGGATATTCCAGGAACATAATTAAAACATACTTAACTAATCAGGAACTCTCCGTCAGGATTGGAGTGGATCGCACCAACAACTCATAGATTATTCAGAATAAGAATCATGCAAGGTTGAATAATCGTCGGCCTTTACGGCATGTATTGTATAGTTTTTTGTATAAACATAACCAGCCAACCAACTGATGTATTAACCTATGGGTTTGCTGTATTGGGCTCAGTTCCCGGCCATGGGGCATTTTACGGTCTTCATCACAACTCCAGTATGATATTACTTATGAAAACATTCTATGAACATATTCAAGAACTACACCATCCTGGGTGCGTCAACACGTCTCGCGTTTTCAGATTTTGAAACTACTTAATAAGTCTGTAATTTTGACAACATTTTGATGCATCTTCCTGTTATTGCCTTACCTCTCCCCCGATAAGTTGACACCGAGAGCCCCTCTGTCCACATACATGCTGAGCAGAACCATTAGTAGGGAATGATTCGTTTTATCAGAGCAGAATCATACGTTTACTTGTCAGGGTGCATGCGAAATACACTCTCTAACCCGGCAGGAATTTCACCAATAGCTTTAACTGTCATTAGCTTTTACTGAAAGCCCTGCCGTGATGATTGAAAACATATCAGATACACAACTTTGTCCTTGTTTTACTCAACTACCGTGCTGAATGCATTGTCGCACAGCGCCTCCATCACAATCTTTCAAGATGGCATTTATAACCTTGATCTACTCTGAGCAGCTAAACTATAATATACTGACTGACTGAGAAATGGCGCCACATGCACTGACTGCCGAGACGTGCTCTAATTACAATCTGCAATGAACGTGAGATGAATAGTTATTTGGAGGGAGAGATGTCGTAAGATCTCGGTGCTTCGGTGTTATTACGATGGGAATTGTGATGGAAGTGTATCCTTCTGGACCTCCCGACGTTTATATTATATACAGTGTCAGATTTGTCCTTTCATCTTCTTTCACACGGATGAAGCTGATGCGTTCTTCTCTAATGAATCAGTAAGAAGTAGTAGTAGTAATAGAGGTGAACCTTGGCTTAGGACAGTTACTTATGTTTACTTGTTTTGTGTCTATTCGGCCCTGATATAATTTGACAATCGAGTCGTCGTCTGAGCATCATCCCTACAGAAACCGAAGAATTCAATATTTGTGCCATTGCAAACGTGCGAGAGCTCGTCGTCACCACCCGACCACTGATTGCAATTTTTGTTTTTGAAAACTCGATAGGGGTTAGAATCTGTGTAAGGAAATTATTTTGGAAATGTGAATAAACATTCAAAGGAAATATTACTACAGGATGGCGCTGTCACATGAGAGTGTCGAGGTAAGTGTATGAATAGTTGTGTGTGTGTGATCTCGTGCGCACGTGTATGTGGCTGATTCCATGAATAAGGGTAACAATGGTGGTTATATGCCGTTAATCCGTGTCAATTCTTGAATCTGGCTTATCTGATCATCCTCAAGTTTATATTTGGTCAATAGTAGTCGTTTGTAAAAAATATATGGATCGATGGTGAATGCTTACATTCTGGTGAAAAATGAGCCGAAAAGATGCACATTTTGAGCAGAAAGTTTGACATTTATAAATAATAATTTCCTCTACTTGCTTTTGAGTTGATTTGATTCATTTTCTTGATACATATAATACGAATTATATATCAATATTCACAATGAAATGAAAAACAAAACTATGTAAATGTTCATGGCCCTATTTACATATTGGAACATTATTCAAGCAGAACACCATATTTCTTAGAAGCAATGTTATATCACAGCTTGAGCATGATTTGACACAAATTTGAAGGATGATATTCACACATTAATAGGGAATATGTTGAGTGTCATGTCCCGAGAAAAAAAATCACGTGTGAAACTTTAAATGACGGGAAATATGTACTATAAACTTGTGTTGACATAATTTTGGGTGTAAATATACATCTTGATTCGGATTTTGGTATCTAGGGTCATCCAATCTGCAACTATGCTCAAAGTTTCAATCAATGCAGAATTCCAATGTCATGTTCTTCTTATTCATTCACACGGGAAACAGCGCATAAACCGATAATTACGCCCACACAATCATTATGTATCACTCATCTTTAAATTGATTGTATTTTGTCTCAGATTGCCTATAGCTGTCACAAGAGGGTAACATGAATACTGTGTGAACCTTCAGAATATGATTCTAGATTGATTTATGCATTCTTCATGTCCTATTCCATGGAATACGACGACCCTGAGGATGTATGCATTTCAGAATACCATGAAAATGACACCTAGAACACCATTTCTAATCATCTCAATCTCAATGAATCTCAACGAATACAGAAAACTGGAAATGCTCTTATACCCACACGGCATAATTCGCACAGACATTAGCACTGAACTGCCATATTACAGGTTGGTTCCCTCAATCATAGAATTACCCAATACCCATGTTTATGTAAGTGGCTTTCTGATAACAAATCGGCATCAGTACATATTTCAAATGTTCTAAAATCATGACTCGTATTCATTACTATCATCCAGCGTATAATAAGGCAATGTCCACATGATGATGTAAGCTAAAATAACTCCTTTTCTAAACTATCTCATGACCCACACCATCATGATCATGAAACAACGATAGATATGCTAATGATGCTAAGATGCCTACGATTGCTAGAAACGGCTTTTATTTCACGGAAATTCACGATCGGAGTGACATACACTCTCTTTTAGTTACTTGCAACAACACATACGTTCACTAAAGTATGGAAATTAACTGATGAGTGAACATGCCATTGATCACAAGTTATAAGGTAACTTATAATCCCAACTTGCTATTTTCAGTCCGTATTGGAGCTACAATACTACTCAACTGCAGCCGTTTTCTCATACCAGCGCGGATTAGAACTAGATATGTTGATTCAATTCATTCAGATGTTGATATATTCATAAAACAAAACTTGTTAAAGCTTCTTTTGATTGACCCAATGTTCATCATTGGCACCGTGTATGGATGGCGATTAGTGCTCATCGTTCAGCTAGCAAATGGCACGTTTATTAACATTTCTGATATCGCAGTTCCTATTTTCATTTATTC
Organism: Eupentacta quinquesemita; assembly: GCA_032360705.1. NCBI lineage: Eukaryota > Metazoa > Echinodermata > Holothuroidea > Dendrochirotida > Sclerodactylidae > Eupentacta > Eupentacta quinquesemita. Next base: position 7,050 of record JAUOBX010287504.1, read on the forward strand.
TTTCCACGAGCTGTGTATTTATTGTCGGTTTAAGTTCTGTTGTATCAGACTACGGGAATGGTTTTCTTGTTGACTGTATGTTGTTACTTATCCTGACCATGGTCTAAATGTATAGAATGAAACCTTTGATATAACACGAGCTGGATCGGGATCAATATTAAAATTAATGGGATTCCGAAAACCTCTTCAATTGGTATGATAGAAATTCTGCTCCCTCAAGTATACGCGCACCGCACACGTGAGTTCGTATTGTCTTGAATGGGATGTTACCATCACGATTGAGCGCATGCGCATACGCCTGTTCGGAAGTGTTGGTAGTCAACAGAAGTTTTGAGCAGCGCGTCTATGAGTAAGAACGAAATAGATTGATGCACGTCCATGTCAGCGGGTCAGACCTAAATCTAGTACCCTTCATTCGGAACCGAAATTTCAAGATATTCATTGATAACACTTTTAGATGTATATGCCTATATGGACTGAATACAAATAAGAATACTGAGCTAGACATCATCAAATATTGCATAATAATAGATATAACCTCATCTCACCATCTCACCGGCTGGAAGACCGTCAGGGAATAGGCTTTCCTTAGTATACTTATCATAAGCAATCATAATCGTCAGTCATGTTCAGCACTTCCATTGGCCTTTAACCAGTTAACACTATTCATTCTACCAATGTCTCGAAACTGGAGAGGATGGGCAACTGTCTCTCTGAGTCTGAGCCTAATCGAATCAATATCAATTGTAATGGCTTCATTAACACTGATGATGACCGTGGTATTAACAGTTCAATGGAATTATTCATCATATTTTCTGTCAAATCGTATCGAACCATAAGACTTGACAAGTTAATACTGCGTTTTATGGAATATTGTAAGAGAAGGAAAGCACATATATATAGGCTAAAATGCACCAGTATTGCTAACGTTGTGCGGGTTACCTCCCGAGGCGGTATTATAAGTATTATTCTACGAAACATCTTGGCGCCGATATATTATACTATGTAGGTTAGATCGTGTCTTTATTGAAAACTTTGCAGACGAGAAGGTTATTAACCAGCTATGGGATGGGTGGGATTCATTAATACGTCCTCTTTTGACGTACTGACGAATCTGCATTTTTGTCAATTTCGAGTTGGATCAATGTTCTGCCTAATCGTGGAGTGTAGAATCTACTGACGTTGTACCCGAAGTAAAAAAAACAAAGCGTTTTTTTTCTTCATATGAGTCAATCGCTTTCTGGGAAATCATTTATGTGCATTCAATTGTAGTGACGAATGTAAGATTCGTTAATACGCAATGCAAAGTCCCATGACACCGCTAACAATAATTCTCTTGGAAAACAGCAAAGAAATGTTTGCGTGAATCTGTAGTGACGATTATCCTGGCCCAGAGCAGCGCAAATGCTGACAACCAGTTTGACGATGTCACAAAATGTTAGCGTCATTCATCTATAGGACAAGAGTGTTACCATGACATTCTGTGACATCCCCGGGGTTCAATAACCGCAAAAGACCACGTGTATCCTTTCAGGAAGGATGCAATGGACCGAGGAAAGTAAAAAAGTATTTGTTCACGTACATAAACATACCATTCACTAAATGGTTAATGGTTTCAAGTCGCGTCACAGAGAATTGTTTTCTGCAGATATATGCCTAATTATGTTATTATTATCATCATAATCATCATAAACCACATCTATATAGCGCCACTTCTAAACCGAAGTTCGTCCAGAGGAACTTTACAAAATGACAAATACCAACAACAGGAGAACTAGTGAACGGAAGCTATAAAAGAAAAAAACCTATAAGAATGAAGAGATTAACATGTGAGAGACGTTCATAAAATGAATATAACCCCTCTAGAATATACGTAGCTAAATCGCCAGCCCCATAAAATGTATGAGAATAACGACATTGCCATTGTAACGTGCAACTTTTTGGACTGTGCGATATTCATGGAGTCAGTGTACTACTAATAGTACTAATAATACGTATTTCTCAACGAATAATGAGATTCATCGCTGAGTTAGCCCACTAGTTCGATCACATTCGAACTTTAGACTGGATTATACATTACGGTAATCCAATTGCCTATAAATTATCGATAGTCACCATTCTAGAATCTAGATAACATATATTCGTCTTCAGTTGAGATCACCATCAACTGCCGTTACACATACTTGAACCATGCATGCACTTCACAGTGAAGTGCATGTACTTCACTCAGAGCGGCAGAGCAAGTAATACTTCAATACCACTAAAAGTATCATTGAAACTGATACAGAAGCAGTAAGATATTACCCTCCTGTGCTAGTGCCATTCAGCGACGGGAGGTCTATTTATCCAGTTAGATTATATTACATAGTTGACTATCCTCAGTAAGGGTACTGAGTTACACTCGAGCCTGGCCAGGGCACGCTGGACTGAACCGTAAAGTTCACAGGAGAAATCCAAGTAGACAAGTGTCAGAGCGTGGGTCGAGTGGATGTACTTTCTGCTTGAGATGTATACAGTGACATACGGTAGCCTCTTTTTAAACCATCAAATTCAATAGAAACTAAACTAAACTAAACTAAGAAGCGAAATCATTGACACAGAAATTGATCCTATGAATTTGTGTGGTTCCGATCTTGTAGGCGGATTCATAGGATATATCGCTCAGGGTGTAAGTTTACACAGTTGTTTTGGTTCACTCACATCGAGACTTAGGCCTACTAGTTCTTCTGACATTTCGTCTTTGGCTAATTGCATTTTTTCAACTATCAGTATTCTGGTGTTTCCCTAAGTCGATTACATAGAGTACAAATAACGTTAACGAAACACTGATATAGGATATTAACCACCACCCACCTGTATACATGGTATATAAGAGAACATGTACCTTGATGTATCCTATAGGCCGCGAGTAGCTTACCTTCCAGCGTTGCATTGTAAGTAGGAAATGAATACGCTAAAAGATACGCAGGGTATAAAAGTCCGGTGGGACATGACGTTCTGTGTTTGTGAGTCGGCAAGGGGCGTAATAAGTCACTTCTCAGGCTATGCGTCTCTTTCTATCTCGCTCGTTCTACATCATGGCTTGTTTAAGGTCGTATTCATGCTTGTATCACTTCTAATAAGTTACATGCAGTGTCCCACTGCAGAGCCAGTCATGCCAATACGTCCAGAAGGATTGGGACTGATTCAATTACGGTTCGGGTAATTGCGCAGCCAAGCCTGAAATTACCCAACAGTTCTCAGTTACGCGTAGACTAAATAGTGTTACATTATTTAACTGAATTATGGCAACGTCAATGCCTGACCTACTTCCACATACTGACACTGGCAGACACATAATCAGGATCAACATACTAGTATCAGGTTCTCGGGTATATATAGCCAAGTCCCTATGAGTAGGCTATGCTCGCACGGGTAGAAAGCATTCCTCTGCAAGCCTCGAAGATGTGGAATCGTCTCACAAACCCATCCAAATAATTGACGTTTCTGTTAAAACAATCTTCCCACGGTATTTCGAGACGGATTTTGCATTGAGTCATCATTGTAACGATAAACCGTATTCGATACCGAACAATATCGATAGCTTGGATGTAGGTTACGTGAGAAAAATGATGACTCGGATTTGATGACGTCATTGACGAATGTTGTGGGACAAACCACCATCTTTAACTCCCCCAAAGCTGGTGCGGGACTTGAGGGAAAGTTCTTCAGTGTTTGAGATACAAAGTCTGTATATAGTACGACATTCATTTCTAGAATTATGTACCATTTCTCTTCAGTTGGAATGCATTGATGAGTGTGTTCTCTGTTTCCCACTCCTTCATCCCTCCCTCTCTTTTCCTCTTTCTTCTTTCATAAGAGCACATCGTGAGAACGAGTTTCATCGTTGACTCACTATAATTGTTGCTTAGCGACTAGAACAGCACCAACAAGGTAGCATGAACACATAGCAGGTGGGAATCAGACGGACAAGAACGCAATTCTATTGATCGATTCCCTGCTCTGTCCATTCGTTGGCGGTCCTGGTTTTGAACTGTCACATGGTGCTGCATTTGCTTCAAACATAATTAAGAATACAAATTGAAAAAAACACATCCCTCAAATTAGGCCTACCCCCAAGGGCGGTGATCATGGGGAGACGGGGGGAACATCTCCCCATGCACCCAATATTTGATGAGAACCTCTATTGACTCTCGATGCCACGCATTCAC
>JAUOBX010287615.1:7230-17396 GCA_032360705.1 Eupentacta quinquesemita
TTTGACCTATTGATCTAATTTGACATCTTCCATATGTGACCCTGGATGCAACATTTTGTAATGATCAGCTTCGTTTTGTTGAGATATAATACATAAGAGATAATATCGGATGATTTACGAGCCATTTCTGTAACACAAGTAGCAATAGCCATACCTCGAATCTCGGTCTTATTCCCAGTCCGTTACTTCCCGTATACTATTTTGCTAGAGATCCATCTAGGCCCAAATTTGTCTGACACACTGCTTCATATTTATACATTAATATCTGACATATTCATGGTTATTCCTAGTCGAGGGTATATTCAAACAAAATTTTGTGCTTTTGCATGCCGCTGCACTTTTGAAAAATAAACTTGCCAAAATCAGCCACAACATCCTCCATCCAGATACTCACACTGACAGCTACACCACCTGTAGACTGTACCACTGACTACCATCACATACCAACCTGCTTCACATGCATTAAATACAACAGGGGTTTTAATCCAAAATACAATGAGTCTACTGATGAGGGTAACTGTTGTAGGTCACTTGCATTCCAATCCCCCATGTATACATGTTTATCCAGATTCCCATGGGGGATTACAATTGAGTTGTATGACTTGTCCGTCAAGTGGGACATATTGACATGGCCAAGGCTTGCACTATTTGTTTACCAACACTGGACCAGATCAATGTTGTCAATGCGCATGCTCACAGCGGCTAAACCTAATTAGACGTTCGGGATAAGACAAAATTCCTCACATTGACTCATCGTTTAAAGGTATTTTTAAGCTGCCATAACTAGTTGGAAATTATGTAATTCCATCCAATATTCGACTATGTTATTGTCTTTGAGTGTGGAGGAAATGCTGGTGAAGTTTCGTGGTGAAAGAATTCATATTCTCCTCCAGGAGAGTTTTGAAAGATTGCCTCAACTCCGAACGAGCGATATCTCTGTTATTTTTTTACACTGTTCGAGCAGTCCGGTCTCCGCTCGCTCCCGAGTGACCTTGACACAGATAGCATACTGCGTGGAATGCAACCGTGAACATGCTTATAGTATCAACCTGTATAGTAGAATTTAGCGAAATTTAGTGGAAAAAAAGAGTATCAACCCATGCAGAATAATTAGTTTAGACTGATATTCTTTTCTTTAATGACGCAATATTGTGCAGATGATTGTCAGCAATTAATAGAAATGCTCATAGTATTCAGTCATAGTGCATTTATGATACAAGTATCATTCAGGGGACAATTAGTAATAATGTCAGTTGATTCGGATCGTGACATGTGAGCCCCCCTGTCATTTGTCCTTAGTCAGGTTGGTTGAAGTTTATGATTCAAGAGAATTTTTCCTGCCACGCCTCGTCCTCCCCAAACGGAAGAAAATCTCATTTGCATTGGTCGTGCAATAAAGTCAGGAGTCGTTATTATATCACCAATATGGCAAGGCCTCACTACACATCGTTGTGTTCTTTTTCTTTTTCTTCCAGCGAAATGAGATCCTACAACAAGTTCAACAACTATTCCAGGTAATGAACATTATTAGTGCAGTTGATAAATATTAACAAGACATTTGACTCACTGCCCTGGTTCAATTAAAAGGATCAGGAAGGATATGAATTTCTGCTTACCTACTAATTCGCCTGAATTCGAGAAAATTAAAAATCGTTCTTGAAGTAATTTACGCTTTCGAACAGAACAACACCGTCTATTTGAAGGATTGCTCCACTCCGTTGCCCATCACTGAGTATCTGTCTGCAGAAAATATATTAGAATAATATCCACATAACCAAATAATCCATATGATACTGAATCATTGACTCCGTCGAACTAGGGAGACAACAGTGATGAGATTTTCTAATTACTTCAAAATGAACATGAAAAAGAAAGAAAAAGGAGGGTACTCTGCCCTGCCAAGAGGGTTTCACCATATTTCATATTTGATCTGATCAAATATCACAAATTCTATATTACAACGTACGAGCATAAACAATCTGTTCAAATCATTATAATTTGGTCACTTGAAAAAGTTAGTTCACGATTTTTAAGCTTCCAACAGCTCAACCTTTGTGAACCTAATAATATATCCACATGAACTTGTCGTTACGGGGTATTGTCATAACTCATTAGGAATAATTCCAATTTGCGCAATGTTTGACCATGTTATTGTCCTCGCGAGTAGAGGACATGCGTGTGGTGAAAGCAATACTAATTTTCTTCAGGGGAGTCTAGAAAGATAGCCGTTGCCCGCAATGAGCATTATCTCCATTGCTGTGTACATTTTTCGTGCAGTCCGTTCTACGCCTGTTCCCTTGTGATCTATCGCAGTGTATTATTACATACATTATATGTGGAACTGGCTCCATAATATGAATGAAAGTTTAAGTAAATATTCAAACAATAAATGGAAATAACAAGACGCTTCATCTCCATTGCTACCTGTGAGTAACCCGTCGAGTACATTTTGCGCCCATAGCAGCAGCAACCTACTCTCCGGGATTGTCGGAGAGCGTGCCTGGTTCCGATGATCGGGGTAATAACTGATGTGAAACGCTTTGAGAATGTCTATCGACGTTGGAAAGCGCTATATAAACATGCAGATCATTATCATCATCCATAAAGTATTGTATCAATATTTACCAATAGCACATGCCATGTTGTTAGCATAATACAATACAACGGGATTTCACATGTTTAGGTGCTATCCTTGAAAACCATGAAGGAATTCACTAAATATGACAAATATTGGAAGCCTTTGCTAGAGCCTCGAAAGTAAATGGACCACAAGTGAGATTAATATTAACTGTTCTTCCACTTTCAAGCCAAATTTGATCTTTTGAATAAACTCATTCGATTCGATTTTTCTGAAAAATATGATCCTTCCTACGGAAAATTAGCAAATATAACTGATGTTTCAATAACAGACGATATCCAAAAAACCTATTGTTCCTGGAAAAAACAAATTGCCCTCAAAAAATGTACTGCGCCACGTATAACATGGAAGAAGATCCAACCCCAAAAGAGAGGTTCTATCGTTTCATTTGTATTTCCACAAAAGTCACAACGGGGAATGTCTATTATGTCCATCGCGTATACACTAGGGGGTTCGAACCCAATATGCGATGTAAAAACTGGAATTTAAAATATTCAATTCTGGCTTCCCTAGTTGAACTCAATCACTGTGAGCTCTTTCGGTTGAGTTTAATGCTGCCAGATAAGCTCAATAACTACCGATCTCCCAGCAAGGCAAATAATTTCCTAATCATAGATTTAGGATGAGGACGATAACATGGACATAAATCATACCTCCAAACAATAACTCGATTAGAATAACCCGTGTGCATTTGCATTTGCCTAAACAGTCAATTTTTCTCTCTCTCTCTCTCTCTCTCTCGACTCGGCCAGAACAATAGAAGCTTTCATTGATGAGTAGCAACAATCGATTGATGATAATTTCGTCGGAGTAGATAGACACAATTTATTATACAGTCCATAGTGTTTGTCTGGTGTGACATAAATATAATTCTGCATTCCGTACTAGGCCAGTGTACAGTCTAACCCGTTGCCGACTGAGCTAGAGTTGGACTGAGTAGGAGGAATGAAGATGCAAGCGGAATGAGATCCCCGAGAAGAGCAACAGCAGAACTAAACTATCCTGACTATACGTGCAAGCTTCAGAAATACATGGGTGTTAGTGCTGCACGACGATTTGAAGAATAGTATAAATGTGCGAATGCTCGCACTAGGGTGGCAGAGGTCCATGATTTAATGTTAAAACTTCGTTTCGCACGTTTCTTCGACCGGGGTAGCTACAAACGACAATCCAGGAAGCAGGAATCGCACACGTTTCTTTCCTAACAGCTGTGCTTGTCAAGGTGCAAATTACGGTAAACTCTGATATACCTGACACGTGTAGTGGTAGGTGAGTGATCAATATTTAACTTTATCCAGCTAAGTTTCTGTTGTAGGGACATGCATAGTAGCGTTACTGAATGGTACAGATGTGTGTTTGATTCTTCTTTGTTTTTCGTGAGTATGTTGAGAATACTGAGGAGGATGTATTCTCAATTCTCCATAATTCTCCTTTTTTACTTGAAAGCCCCTCGATTATGTAGTTACAACCAAGATTTTCAGGCCATAACGACTTCAATCGAGGTTCATGTATGACTAACTTCAGTTGTGTTATTGCCACTGGTTGAGCATTTGGAGAAATTCTTACCTGAGACTGAATTATGGACGATACGTATGTCAGCATATCAGAACTACCACTAAAGCCCAATACTCTAGTGACATCACAAGGGGAATATATATTACAGAATGTCAATACAAAACTGTAAAACATTTAGGTTTGAAAGCTGCAACAAAAAAACTATAACTAGTATCTGGAAATAAATAACGATATCATGTACGAATGTTATCATTTCGTTCGTGATTATTTTCTTCCGTGCATTTACTCTGTATAGTATAATGACAGCCTGCACACCTGCTCGTGATGTCATCAATTGGGTTAAATTAAAATAACTCAACACAGCGATATGATAGTCTTAACATTTTGTGAGCGTGGTCTTGACATGTCACTGTTTTGGATTACTTTGAAGAGCATGCATTGAACTAGAGACATTAAACCGTTCTGGGAATAGAGGTTGCACTATGCCCATCATGTCCTGATACCTCCATTGGCCATATTTATGGCATATTTGCAATCTATTATTTTATAGACCGTCGTGGGACATGCTAAGTTTAGGCTACTGGTGATGTTGCCAAATCCTGGTTAGATAACTCCTACAAATCTGGGGTTATGCGTGAGCCTATTATCCGTGCACTATTGTCTTCAGAAGTCGTCAACAATAGCAGTATGTAGTAAACCAAACTTAGGCAATACATGTATCGATTGTTTACCAATGTATTCCCAAATGTTACGTTTATTGGCGTTTATTATATATATATTTTCAAGTGTTATGTGATGCTAGCATGTATTCATGCGATAAGGTAAAACAATAATCCAGATTACTTGTAATATAAAATCCAGAATCAATGTAGGAAACACTGACGTCATTTGATTATAGAGCAACAAGTAAGATTATAATTGACTCACCAGATAACTGTGTACTCATAAACAGCCTATTTTGTATTCATTGGAATATCGCACGGAAGATGGCTTTCCCCAAGCTAACAAAGATATTTTTGTGTTTTCGTTGTTCGTGTGTGCTGGTGTGTTCGTATGTGTGTGTGTTACGTACCTTGTAAACACGATAACCAATGAACGAAAAAGTACAGAGACTGCTTACTTGGTATGTCGGTCAGTCATATCGGGTATATGATACCTATTGTTGTTTTGGTACGGAACATGGTCATTTGGGTGTCAAAAGAAGTCAACATCTAAAAAAAGGAAAATGTGCGGAGACTTCATATTTGGACGTAGGTTGGCTATATGGAGTACAAGATCCTTGGGTCACCTGGGGTCAACAGTCTAAAAACCTTCTATACACTATAACTAGTGAACGAAAAAGTGCGAAGACTCCATATTTGGTATATGTAAGTTTACTATATGGTGAACATGATCCCTATCGGTTTTGAGTATGGTCGAAGGTAACCTGGGATCGACAGAGGTCAACGTCTACAAACTCGAAAATGAAATACATAATCTCTATTGTTGAGGTAACCAGAGGTCAATGAAGGCGAGGAACCACTACACTCCTCAGCTCTCTGATTCAATTTCGGCTGTCAATATATTAGAAGCAATGCAATTGATCCATATTCCACATTATTCATTTGACAATCTGTTCACTCTCATTTTGGTGTGCTCGAGTCCCTCTAATAACAAATACCATAATGCATCTGTACAGCGGGTAATGTAATGCCTCTGACCGCTGAGAAAGAAATCCTAAGTGACAAAGGGCAATGAGGAAAGGTAGGATTTCACCCGTGACTTGAAGGAATCCACACTTGGTGACATGTGAATTTAGTCGTGTAGAGAGTTCCACAGAGACAGTCAGGCCCAGGACTGTGAACATTTGTTCTCCGTAACTCTTTGCCCTATGCTTGGGCATGGTGTAGAGATGGCGTGAGGATGACCGCAATGTACGGGACGATTGGTAGGGTCACAATGTCAATGAGATAAATAACTGAGCCAGTGAATATCTCATACATTAGCAAACACATCTTGGAGGAGGTACGCGCCTGGATTGGAGGCCAGTGGAGGGTTTATACTAGCACGGGTGTTATATGTTGCCTTGGCTGACAGCGAAAATCTCGGCGGCAATGTTGTGTATGTGCTGAAGCTCCGAACGCTCCGAAAAAAGAGGCGTATCAATGAGCAAGCCGGTACAAAAATCGAAGGCCTGTGTAACTTTCTCCGCAGTGTTCTGGTTTAAAAATTCAAGAACCTTCCCAAGATCATGAATACCATACCAGCCAGAACAGCACACGTTGCGGATATGTTATTCGTAGTCCTTGTGCTGATGAAAAAACTCGAGATTCCTGGCGGAGGGGACCGGCGGATCAATGAGTTACCAATCAGCACCGTACAGGATCGAGTAGGAGACCCCCATGGAATTTGGAGGTGAAATTAATTATTTCCGTCTTCGAGTCATTAATTTTCAGCTTGTTAATTCCAGCCTAATGGATAATGTCAGGGACACACAGTTAACTGCTTCGAGGCGTTCCGATAAGTGAAATGAGCAATACACCTGTGTGTCGTCGGCATGGATCAGGTGTTCTAGACCGTGGGATAAAATAATGTCGCTGGTGGGCCAGTGTGAAACGTATGCAGGAAGTACCGAGTAAAGCAGTCTGTGGAACACCATACTTCTGGCTGTGTGGAATCGATCGATGGTCGTCAATTACCACAGACCGGGAGTTGTCAGATGAGTAAGATTGTATACACTGAAGTACATGCAGTGTCACACAACCACTATCGATCTTTCAAACGCTCCAGAAAGATGTTAGAGGATGAGGACCACTTCGTCGTTGTCATCAATGGCCTGGAGTAGGTTGTGTTGCACCTTAAGTAAGGCAGTTTCGGAAGCTGTCTGCAGCTGAAATCAGACTTCCACCACTTGCGTTCAAACTTTCGCTTCAAGTCGCGAAGAGTATCATCATATCAGGTAGCATTGGGTCCCAATGTGATCGTGGTGTGTATCCCTCCCCACCTCAACTCTCTGCGGTACCCACAAAGATGTATCAATCAAGAGTTATATGGTTGCGACACCAGCCCACTGAGTCGTGTGTCGACAGGACACTATGGATATAACTGGCTAATCCTCATCTAAGCTCACCCATTATAGAGCTTCTACGCATCACTGGCTACAGGCCCTTAGCTAGCCTACTCAGCCCTATTCACATGTGGATAAACAACCTCAGAACATTTTGCACTGACTGTGGTTGTGAAGTCCCTCACACACGACAAAAATAGACTGCCCAGTGCAAACAGCCAGAGATGTACTCGGAAGACTGAGGTCGAAGTTACCAATGAGCATACATACAATACTAGTTGTAGAGCCATACATGAATGATGTACGACAGCGAGTGACAAGCCACATGCTAGTCATGGAATTCAGTGACCAGCCGATATTCTGTGAATAATTGATCCATTTCAAAAACTCTCTTACCCCTTATCACCCTGCAAAATGAGGGGGACGATAGAGGCGCTAGCCAGGTACTCATACTTAGCATAATGGGATGCAGGGTGATAAGGGGTATGTATCGTTGTTCACAGATTAATTAACACACCAATAGTTGTGTAACAACCAATACAACTGGACCGGGCATAACTGAAACCAAGGCACAATACTACGTACTACGATATAACATATATATTGAATATTTGTCTCGTTTGAACCATTGGTTCTATAGTATTGCTTTATAGAACTTTAAAAAGAGTTGCAATCATTCCATGTCTCTCCATTTCTTTCCGTAACTGTTATACTCATGATTTTATTTTAGCGTGAATAATAACATACGTCCCACTCGTTATTTCATGTAATCCCAACATGTTGTGTGAATGGTGCTAATGAAGTACCAATGTACCATGTGATGTATTACCTCATCACTCAGAGATTGTTCTCACTAAATTATGTACAACGGTACGCACAGATATTGACAATGATTATAATGAAGATAATAAAAACGCATTCCATAAGGCGTCTTTTCAAAGCGCTAAATTCGATGAATAGAAAGATTTTTCACAAACACCTAGTATAGATAGCAATATGTTTGAATTGCAGCGTGTTGGAACATTTGTGATTTTGTGAACAATTCAGATTCACTGCGATGCAGTCCAACGCAATAATGTTTCTTCATAGAATTTCAGATAGACTCAAATTCATGCTTTCATTTCAGAGTTACTAATTCATCGCTAGGATTGAGTGTTATACATTCACATTGTGGAGAACAAAATGTATGCTACATGTATGATTACACTTGTAAATGTTTATATTTTGACGTAAATGGTTCCAATTTAACATCATCTTTGTTAATAGTGTGATTTATATTTGTAATACAATACAATCTCATTTGACTTGCTATTAAATGTACAATTTCGGAGGCATATTCCAATACAAATTTTAAAATCAAAGAAAGAGGATACATTATTGGATTACTGATATGTTCTGCAGTACAATGGGTGTGAATTTAAATCAACTTACATAATCAGGCAACGGAAATATAAAATTATGAAAGTTACAGAACGTTTCACCTTTCCAATCATGCTATAATCGAATTGTGTTCATTGATGGAACAATATACGATAAGCCAGGAAACACCAATATATTCCATGTATTTATTTGACAGCTTTCCTTGAAAGTGACTGAAGTGTTCGTCATCTTTGCTGCTACTCCGTCGATATATAAGATCGGCCTCTGTTCAACGGGAAGTAACAACAACGCATGTATGGAACATATTCTGCTAGACTCGGAGAAAGGGTTTCTCTCTTCAATTGCCTCATTTCCAAGTCAGAAATTATTCAATCATTGGAAAATTGTCTGTTCGTTACTTCATTTGGAATCTCACAAGCTGTTTATAATATATAATAGGGGATGGAGAAATACGGTACTTAGTAGCGTATTAGCTCATTATTTTGGGATTGCATTACCATAGTGGGTACAACTATACAAGGAAAGTATCCTGCTTTTCCGTATTTGGCAAACATCAAATGCTCCTATACGGAGAACGTGAGAACGAAAACATTTAGAACATGATGCCTGAATATCACCCGCGAAAAGCTGCATCACTCAGGTTTAAATTGGTCATGTACGTTACACACATGAAGAAACCGCAATTACCGGTATGTCACAGACATTGCAATGTCATTCATATTCAAATTGATATCAGGCATATGTTGTGCACATATGCAGAAAATGTACCTTAGGCTTATAATACACATGGCTACAATGTAGGCAGAGCGCCATCACAGTCTAGTGACCGAATAGTGGGAACGTGGAAATAATCAAGTTGATAATAATAATATACAGGGAATTATGGAAAGCAAAATTCTAACCAAAGTTTGTTCTAATGCGTTGTAACTTGACCAAAATACGTTAGTGTACAACTATATGAGTAAGTAAGTAAGTAAACATTTATTGATATCCATCATAAAATGACAATATAATAAAATGGACTACAAGCTCTCTTGAAAATACAGTTGAAAGTTATAAGAAAAAATTCCATAAATCAGCATTCAGCAGTTTGATAATACGTGGCAAGGAGGAATGTCTGAAACGTTCTGTTCTCATGAACGTTCATGTCCTCCTGAACGAATATTGCTTAAGTTTGCTCCGGAAACTGAACAGAGAGGTTGCCGATCTAATAGAATGTGGGAGACTGTTCCATTCTTTTGCCGCTGCCACTTCGAACGCTCTGTCGCCGTACGTACGGAGGCAGAATTTCTAGGAATGAATTGGCCATCTGTTGATGATCGTATGATCCTCCCTGGCTCATAGCGATTCACCATGGTTTGAGGTACTCCAGTGTGATGTTGTATAGGGTCTTATAGGTGTGTAGCAGATATCTCGGAAATTACCCAACTTTCTACAGGTAACCAGTGCAGCTGAATCAGCGACGGCGATATATGCTCAGATTTTTGCTTGAGAAATATTATACAGCAGCCATAATTTGGACTCGCTGAAGCTTGAGGATTGAGTTTCATGGTATTCCATGGAGTAGAGCATTGGCTTAATCGAGGC
>JAUOBX010287726.1:0-11259 GCA_032360705.1 Eupentacta quinquesemita
TGTCAGTTGGTTTCCATCAAACATGGCTGTCACACCCAACTCAACAATAACTAAATAACCTCTAATTGATTCGGACAGTGCAACTTTCCCTTTATGAAACTAAAATTCAGTTTACACGTTCCCTAACGATTGTAAAACGATTCAAATAATAATCCTCTACCATTTTTTCATTCAAAGTTTTCTCCAGGAAGAATGTTTTATTTGTTACCCTCAGAAGTTTACTCGACGATTGAAATGTTCAATTTATATTTTATTATTACTAGAAGGAAAGTTGTAATTGACCAGTGTTGTATTCCCTCCGTTTAATCTTAATCGGTCTATCTTGCCGATTCATAACATTTATTGAACTTCCAAGAAAAACACGTTTGGAAGAAACTAGTTGCATTGAGTCGCTGTTTTTAATTCTTCATCTCATATCTTATTACTGAATGAAAATCACGTCTCCCGTTATATATCAAAGGAGTAGCGCGCTTACATTTCCGCGGGAGAAGATCACACTGGTTTGAGTAACACAACAGATCATCATGAACGGCGGGAGAATGTCCCTAAGATCATTACGATGACAACTCATGTGCATCCTGCGCTGACGCAACAAATTGTTCTTCCCTGACCAAGGAATGAAAGGGGTAACTGAGCGAGCTGATCAACATCAATTAGTGTTTTGCATGTGGCATTCCATACAGCACAGAGAAACGCAGTGGGGAAGTGGACTTGTTTTTGATTCCTTGACGGAGTCGAAGGAATCTATGCAGTCATGGCAGTATGTGTGTTTGTGTGACGCCTGGATCGTTAACACGATAACTCCACTATACTTGGATGGATCATGCTCATACTTAGAATGTGTGTTCTCCATGCGGAGTATATGATCCATCTTTTTGGGGGGTCAGGTCAGAGGTCATGCGAGGTAAAAGTCTGAAAATCTTGTTAACAGTATAAGTCAAGAATGCTTAGTCTGATAAGACTGAAATGTGGTATGTAGCTTTGTTATGGAGAGTACAGGAACCCTATAGATTTTGGTGTAGACCAAGGGTCAAGTTCAGGCAAAAAATTGTGATATATTTATGTTTTGGCAAATTTGAGCTCCACCTGAATGGATCATGCTCATACTTGGTATGTGTATGATGAGTACATGATCCCTATCGTTTTGGGGTCAGGTTAGAGGTCATGTGAGGTCAACAGAGGTCAAAGTCTGGAAATCTTGTCAATAGCATAAGTCCAGAATGCTCTGTCTGATCAGACTGTAAGGTGGTATATGGGGAGTACAGAAACCCTATTGTTTTGGTGTAGACCATGAGTCGTTTTTGGGCGAAAAATGAAAATTGTCGAAAAACGATATTTTCGCAAATGTGAGCTTGTTAACACGATAACTCAATCCCAGCTGGATGAATCAAGCTCATACTTAGTATGTGTGTTCCCCATGAGGAGTACATGATCCCTATCGTTTCATCATACACCCATGGTCAACAAAGATTAAAGTCTACTAACCTCGTTTATAGCTTGTGTCTAGGACAGTCTCTCTGAGCAGGCAAAGACAAGACCCCCCCCCCCCCCACGATCTATGATTTGATCGAATCAAAAGGTTGAGCTTCGACATCTGTCCTACAGGTAACGCATTGCATAGATTTAAACAATTTATTCACCTGCCCTGGGAGTTCAGAGCATCTAAAATTGAGTTTGAAAAAATCTGCATTATACACTCAAATGTGGCGACAGATTCTATTTGGCCAATAGGTGTTCTCGCGTGAAACTGCAGGGGAAGGACATCGGGAAGGATTGGCTGGTATACTTTCGTCCAATATTTGTGACATCTGGCAACAATGAATTACGAACTCTTCTGGATCGGTGTCATACGTGAGGAAACTGCTAATCACGTATTTTTTTCCATCCGCATTCTCGTCATTCTTGCTGAGCTGCATATAATTGGCAAAAAATAGCAGGTGATCAAGCAATGTCCTGAAGGATCGATAAATACTCGAGTAGGTGACGAGGTGCTATCTCTCCGCGGTCATTCAATATTCCAATCCAGTCGTCCTTCTGTTCAACACAATTGTTGTGGCCTATTGGTGCATGATATCTACTCCAGAATGAAGACAAACATGTCTCAGATGCATATTATCACATTATTGGAATTGGCATAACTGGTGACAGCGGGGGGAAATGACGAGGGTAAACTATTGCAAATTTAACGCATATTGCCTCGTTTCAATCAATATGGAATGGGTCATGTCTTTGCTTTCTGCATCCCTGAGTTTGGCAGATATGATTTAATACATGATTAGACTACAAATCGGAATATGAGTTGGCTAATACCCAAAACGGAATGTTCAAGTTACAAAATAAAACCTTAGGGCAATCCACAGAGTTGCATATCTCATCAGCAGCTATCGCTGTCTGCTTTTCAAACTGATTCACTGTAAACAATATGCAACACCACCATAACAATTGGATACATTGCAATTGTGAGACCAATTCATGTTGCCCCAATTTGAGGAAACACATGTAATTTGTTTATCTCCACCTTGCTGCAGCTTAAGCTTAAAACGACTCGAGCCTTGCGATTCTTGAGTAATCATCGGTCACTCAATTTAGGGAAGATGTAGGTTTATTATCCTTATTCAGCAGCGATCAATGTAGACACCACTATTGATTGTGTTGCTTTCATCAATAATAAAAGAGCAGACGAAAATTCGTCTAATGAGACAATAGATAGCCTGTAATAAGTCAGTCGTTACAACTACATAATATTCGGGTCCTCTTTATCATATTTCCGTTGTACCTTGGCTAGGTTAGACTAAGCTAGGTGTAGCCCAATTTGTAATCACCCTTATACACATGACAGTCGTTGTAATTTCCTAACTCTATTTGGGCCATGAATCTCCAAGCCATGGTCTGATACAGTGTAGTTTTCCAGTCGAGACCAGGGGTTTATAGACCGTGACCACACTCTACACACTATTTTAGTCTCGAGACGAATGAATACAACATTATACAACAATAAAGTTGGACTAAACGTTGTATCGATCCACAGAGGAAGGTCGAAGGGGGATAGGCGTAGAACTACAGGGGTATTCACCACAAGCCGCGATACCTGATCGTAAACTATAGTCGTAAACTGCTCCCTCGTGACCAACTCTTTTTGAAAACTGATCGCAATGATAATGAAAATGCGATCAGAACATGCGCTCAATAACAAACTCATAAGAAACAGTGCTCATAACTTGTTATGCCAAAGAACTTGTTATACACAACATAACGTGCAGTCAACCTATTATATCCACACATTGTAGTGCACCGTAGTGATGTTTGGTCATAATGATGGTTTAAAAGCGGTTCTTTCGGTGTTCAGGAATTTTTGGCCCAATTTTTTTTTGAGGCCCTATGGCCTATTCTTCGAAGCTACATCAAAGATGCTTGAAAAGCATCTCCTCTCACAAGTTCCAATAGATTTATTTCGAAGTTACAAGTAATGACCTTCAGGTAGACGGCCTTTGAAGTGTTCATGAATTTTAGGCTGAGGGCCCGGTTTGGGCTCCAGTGCCCATTATATGAGACACCGCAACATCTTGTATCTCCTAAAAAAATTGTTGCACAGTGCTGATATTTTATCATAATGATGGTCTAACAGCTATACCCTTGGGATGTTTAGGAATTTTCGGCTCGAGGCCCAGCATGGGCCATGGGGCCCATCATGTGGAATTTTAAAATATGTCTCGACTCCTATAAATTTTAGCGCACATTGCTGATGTTCGAAGATGACGATGGCCATATCTCGTACCAAAGTCCCACTCAGATCCTATGACCTATTTGATGGAACAACACACAATGGTTTCTAGGGCCCTAAATGAGAAATTACGGTCCTGGTGATGCTGTTAGGAAACTTCAAACACAAAAGATATCTAAAGCCCGATTGCTCCATTCACTTTGCTGGCAGGTTCGCCCATCCATGTGCCGAATGTGTTGTTAGACTACGCAATCAATCTCTATGATTGGATATCCAAAATGTAAGCTTGTATCGTCCCAACGACCTAGGAATCCCTATTCGAGGCAATGCAACGTCAGCCTTGGAAGGGAAACAACGCAGCAACCAAACACGTTGAAGGTTGCTATAGAAACCATGTTGCCAAAAGGGACGACTTACTGCAAGAATCCGCCTGATTGAAATTACATTCGAAGGAATTATATTATGTAGCATCCAATGATAGTCTAGGCCCAATGGTCTTATTCGGCCTTCCAAGAGTTCATTCACTCCGACGACGTATGTGAGAAACCGGAAGAGCAATCGCCACTTCCGAGTTATCCACCGTACATTTTCCCCATGAGATATCGGATCAGAATGATACTACTGTCAGTCATACGGGTATTCTGAATGCGGAATCGTTATCCAGTTATCAGCTAAGGTATAATTGGATATATACAAATAAATGTAATCCTTCTTCGTTTATCACACATATCTCAAGTTCGAAAGCAAGCGTGGGACAAATCATCGCAAATAATAATAAACGATTCTAACAAATACATACTCTTTAATTGCTTGCTGGTCTGTTCACGTTCTACCTTGGCTGAGTTAGACTAGGCTAGAGTTAGTTCGAATTGTGAACACCAGCATACGACAGTTGCTGTAGTTCACAAACTTGTCTACGCAGAGCGTCGCACATACTACACAATTGAGCGATGGGTCTCCTAGCCATGGTCTAATATAGTGGAGTGTCCGAGTTGATACCATGGGTTTACAGACCGAGTCTAACGTTTTTATTTAGCATTGCACACCACATGAGTCCAGAGATTGATTTATACAACATTATACAACATTGACTAATCATCACATTGTGTTTCGAAAGTATGGGTCTTCGAAAATATTGAATAGAATGACACACATGTGTGTGCTTTAGGCTCTACTTAGCATAGAGCACTGAATATGTCATATATGAATCCTTTCCGTGAGTCTATTGCATCAACAGAATTATAATTTATTTGTCATCATTTGTGAATATCCATGTTTCACAAAGTTATTACTATTCGTGTGTGGGCTGTCCACTGTCCACTGCTTCGGGAACAGGTCAGACGTCATCTGAGGTCGAATACTTGACTCAATCGTACTGAAATATGGTAAGGTACTTCCATATAAAGGGTATAGTAAACTCATCGTTTTGATATAGTTCGGTTCGAAAACACGATTTGTTTCCATAATGAATACATGAAGCCTATTGTTACATAGCTGGGTTGAAAACCTATCGAGATCCGCCAGAGAGAAATGTCGGGTATTTCTAGAATGCTTGATGATTGGTTCCAACTGAGGCCGGGCGGGCGAAGTGTGGGCTGTGTGGGTATTGGGAGTGTGTACTGGGACGTCATCCCGAAGGCGCCCGCGGCTTGGTTTTCCCCGCCGCTGTGATGGCGTCATCGTCGTTCCTGAATGAAGTGAACAACCTCATACCCTCACATTTATTCCCTAATCATATATCTCTGTGCACCTCCCCAAGTCTTTTGGAAACGGGCCTCCCGAGCTATATCCAATTAAGTAATAACATAATAACATTACCTTAATTGGTTGTATTTATTCAATCATATCGAGAGAACACCCAATAAGACAGTTCATTTAGAACCCTGAGTTCCATTATATTAGTTGCATTACCTAGTACGTTGACACATTTTCAACTTTGAACGCATGGTATAAGCTATAAGGTACACCAATTCTTGAATGAGATAATCCTGAATATTCATTAACGGAAATAGCAATAAGTGTATAGCGGTACACTCCTTCCTTTACCAGGAAGCCATGATGAGTAATTGGAGGACAGGAGAAACATTTTATAAACCAGATGACTGATTAAAAACATGGAACATTGCGCTGGAGAGAATGAATAATTCAAGTATGTACATTTACGGGTCAAATTCATGGGGCAAATGTCGCAGGCTCTCGTGTGTATGTCACTCCTTGAAATTACATGGTCGAAGGCCAACGAAAAGTTTGCTTATTATATTATATATACATGTACAAATTATTCCATTCCAATGAATACATTATCTCTCATTTTGGGGATGTTAATTGAACGTGCGAAATAATGAACCACTCTTTTGGTGAAACAACTAGAACCTGTGCATAGTAGCTTACATAATGTATCTGAAGATCCATATGGATCCAGCACTCAGCTGCATTTTTCGTGGAAAAATATCCTTTGAATGAATGACGTAAATACCGACAGGAAATCGACCACCCACTCACGTCCCATGACAGTAGTAGTGAATCGTCAAAGATTCTGAAGAGTCCGTGAACGCTGGCACAAAACGATGCGAGATGACCGACGAGGTGGACCTGGTTGGTGAGCAAGTATCTGCAGACGATTCCGGGAAAAAGCATTCCTCCATGGTGAACCCAGTTGAGGATTTGATGTTATCATACCAGGTCATCCGAAGGCGCCCACGTCTTCTCACTGTGCCCGGAACGGCACCTGACAGGAGGTTCCACAGGAGACCCTGTTGACTGGCAACGTGGCTGAACCAGTCCATCTTTCGCGGTTTCAAGAGTGAAGAGCCATCTTCCGTCTATCATTCGCATAAGTGACTCGTTGGTAACATGGTCACTCCAATTACTACCCAGCAAAAATCTCCAGATTGAACGACCAAAAGCATCAAGTTTGGCTACATCCGATTTCTTAATCGACCATGTGGTGGAGTCATAATTCAACCTAGACATTACAAGGGTTCTGATGACCAGAAGCTTAGTCGCATCGGGAAGGTGTGGGCTACGGAGTTTAGAATTGGCTATGCCTATCCGCTTGCTGATTTCTGGAGTGTCATCATTGTTGTGGGTGATGACGGAGCCGAGGTTAGTGAATGAGTTAACGTTGGGGTTAGTGGAATTCTCCATGTGGGCGGTGTCGGCAGAGCTTGGGTCCGTCTGGATAACAAGGTGAGCTGTTTTACCAAGGTGTATCACACGCTGATGGGGCCTGGATACGTCCGCTAAGATGTTGAGAGCCGCTTCTGCTTCAGCAGCGGATAACGCAAACAGGACAAGATCACCGGTATACCTCAGTTTCTTTACTGTGCGTTCTTCCATAGAAGCACCAGGCAACCGAACAGTCCTAGCATGCCATTCTTCCATAAGGCATTCGGTGTAGAGAGAGAAGAGGATTGGAGAAAGCGGACAGCCCTGTCCACATCCGACATGCGTGTTGAAGGCATCTGCTGTCTTGCTCTTCCATTGAAGGACGCCCTCAGATTTAAACAAAATATATTCAAATTCAACGAACAGAGTGCTGGTAAAGTAGGAATTCATATATACTATTCTGAGGATAAAGCAAAGAAATCATGTTTTGTATTGAGTTTTGTCTATATTTCTCTTGAATATAGCGTACACAAATGTCGCATTGTCCTCCCCAAACCACTGTGTGTTGGCCCTGTTATCCATGTTAATTCCTTTGGATGTATACTCATGGAACGGCTACTTTCGTCTAAGAGAGTTTCAGTTCAAATTACCTTGGCCTCAGAGAAGATGATAACGAATGGCCAATTACAGCAAGACAGCCAGTTCGCACATAATAACAATCCTCTTTCATATTCAACCCATCTCTGCCTAAAGATGTAGGTCTTATATCTGATCTGAGTGAGTCGCTTCCATCGAGCTATTAGTAGTATTATTCTTATGATTGTTAATATTAATATCACCTCAGTGTGTCCTGAAGTTATGCCCGCTTTTTGACTGATACATAATCATCTTCACCAGTCTTGAAAACGGGTGACCGGTTCGAGACCGTCTCGGTTTCGAATCGTTGACATCATTTAATCGCCATAATATCTCTATCTCTCTATTAATAAAATTTGGTAGTCAACATGCTCGAGATAGAAGCAGTGTACCGAAAATACATTGTGAGACAACTGTAGCCATTTCAGGACCATCTCAGATCAGTCTGGCCAATTGAGTTGAGAGTACCCTAATTAGGTAGCATACCCTGGAGATTTGTTCAATAAACGAAACGAGCCATTCCATTACGAATGAGAGGTCGTTCAGGGAGACCATGCATGTATAGAAGTTATACTAGCAAGTAGTAATATAATTACAGTTGGAAGACATGGCGTTGTTTCATTCTATATAATTGAGAATCAGCAGAGTAGAACTTGACTATAGTTCGAGGGCGGGAGTATTATGTCGAAGAATAATAAACATACAGTTATCTAGAACGATCTATCAGTTCGAATTATATCACGCAGATGACTCAGAATTACCGATAGAAGAAAACTTGAAAGGTTAACGCTTCACCAGTGGTAAATCATACAGGCATATAGGTCCGGCGAATTGTGGCGGGAAATGTTGTTTGGCACAAAGGTGTTCTTGCGTGGAATGACGTTTGAGAACACTGGTAGATTTATTTTTGTCTAAAACTTGTGATATTCCGAAACAATTGCCCTTCTTCATTGGTGCCATACGTGAGGGGACTGCTAAGCACGTTCATTCTCACTTAATAGTCTCATCATCTTTGCTGAGCTGCATATAACTGCAGGGTGTTCAAGCAATATTCTGTAGGTACAGTAAAAACTCGACGGGCGACGAGGAACAAACTCTCCCAGATCGTTGAATATTCCAATTCAGTTGTTTACAGTCTCTTTTTGTTCAACAAACTTGTTTCAGGCTGTCGGAGCATGATAGCGATAAGCGAGTGTACAGTTATCAATGCGCATTTTCACGGCGGCTAAACCTAATTAAATGTTCGGGATGAGGCGAAATTGTACACATTGACTTATCGTTACCGGGTCATTTCAAACTGCCATAACTAGTTGGAAAATATATAATTTCACCCAATCCCCGACTATGTTATTGTCCTCAAGTGTGGGCGAAATGTCAGTGAAGTTTTGAGGTGAGAGGATTATTGGTACCGGTACACCTCACCTAAACTTGGTTGACCCTTACTAAACCGAAGTACATACTGAGTATTGTGTGAGTGAAGTCATCGACAATTTCTCAGCAGAAATATACTATATGTTCTTGGACCCAAAGACCAATGCATGTTGGTAAACTGTGCCTTGTTAGTTTGTATTTGCCTGATCTCACGTAATGTTGTGGAGATTTGCATGATTCTAGAACCCACCTCAGGTACCGTAACATAATAATTCAGAAGGACGATATGGATTAGTTTTGCTCCATATAGCTATCAACAAGAATGTTTTTAACAGTGTACATTTTGTTCCATCAGGGCAGTGAATGTAATGTTGCGAAAATAAATTAACCCCGATGTAACTTTGTTTGACTTGTTTTAACAATTTGAAATAGCCGCCTGCTGCAGTATAATTATGTTCAACCTGTTGATACTGTAATGTTATTCGGTCTGTTGCCGACTCAATGGAAATAATTGTTACTGTGCTTTGTATTAAAATCCGATAAATACTTTTCAGTTTCCTAATATTGCCCAATAATGAATACAATGATCTAAATTCTGAAATTTGACATAATTCATATGGATATATCTTCGTTTCAACACGAGCAATCACATCCAAACGATCCCATTGTTTTGCAGAATTCATATTCGATCGTGAGCGGCATTGTGCTGCTGGATGTCTCATTTACACCGAGTTGTGACATGGATCCAGAGGCCAATTGAAGTGCTGAACATTGCGCAATGTTTTCAATATCACAAGGGGAAGGGAAATGCTTGCTCAGTGTGAGGTTAATGCGAACTCGATTTTTTTTTCTTTCAAAACTGTCACACGAAAAATATTTTTTAGGAAGATATAGATGCAAGTGATCATTGACTTCGAAAGAGAAAGTTCACTTGCACGTTTCACTAATGAAGGGATGAAAAATCAGTTATTATTATGTAATCTCAATAGGGACATTTATTCGGTTACCTTCGTGACGTCATCGGATCGAATCTAATAATGCAGATAACACAAAGTTAAGAACTTCAAATTCGGGATTCAGAGGTATTGAATTTTTTTATTTTCATCTATGCATTTTTTGGAGCAATGAATTAGACTAAGCCAGGCGTAGCTCGATTGTAATCAGAAATTTGTTGTATTCAGGACAATCTCCTGACACTAATTGAGCCATGGGTTTCCCAGTCATAGTGTAATATAGTGCAGTATTCGAGTTGAGACAAATACGTACAACATTATACAACATTAGGCTTTGACTAAACGTTGTATCAGTAAATTATGTTTCCTAAATAGATTTAACATTTGTCAGGGAGTACTGGATTTTTCATGATGAGTACAGGGAATCTTCCGCACGCGCAAAGTCCAACATCTTGTATATGGTATTCTCAAGGGGAGCACATTAAGCCCATTTTTTTTAACATTGTCAAACATTACAGGTTCGGCAAACTCGGTTTGTAAACATGGTATAATATTATTTCTGCCAATGAGCCACAATCTTTTAGTGAACACGATCATTCCGGAATGTTCGATCTGACTAAGCCAACATTTTCTGTTCACTTGTTGAAAGCATTGTTATTTTGATTCGAACTGAAGTTGGCGGGTTGTCGGTGTGTAGGGTGAGGGGTGAATGGTGCAGGGCATTGACGGTCTACTAGACCCCTGGATAGATGCGTTGAAGATGTCACAATCGATTGGTCCTTCACAAAGGATAATCGATTGATTAGTTGAAGGAATAAGAGATGGGAGAATAACACTATAGATTTGTTAGCTTATTGTTTGGTCGTGAGCTGTGTGTAATTACGTGGAGAATATGACGATATTTTTTGAAATGTCAATATGGGCCAGTATTGAACCAGGACAGGGTTGATAATGATAATGATGAAGAAGTATGTTCTTTTCGATGAATAAATTAACCCCCTGTTTCATGGGCAGGGCAAGGGTCATCTGAGACCAACATCGGAGTGAAGATGCATTGTATATGAGAGATCCAGAATGTTGTGCGTGTGTGTCGTATACACTATGTTAACTATTAGAAACTGAATAATATATGAAAACAACTACCACATACACCAGGCGTCATGATACTCCAGCGCTAGCAACTACCCAGGAACTCAAGCAGTGTTTTTGCAACCTAAAACAGAAATAAATATCCTTGCGCAGGTCCCAGATTCTTTGAGAAACGAGCCTGCTAAGTTATTCCCGAAGATCGATAACATATTCAATAACATTGTGAACTACATTCAATATAAGCGATACGTCACAGCAGAGCACGGTTTCCTCACCTGTCAAGGATAATTCTGACCAAATGGAGACGCCAGGTGCCAGGTGGCCCGATTGAACAGTGTGCTGGTTATGCGGATGCGCTTCTGGAATTAACTAATGGCCCGC
>JAUOBX010287837.1:0-11257 GCA_032360705.1 Eupentacta quinquesemita
GAGTCATGACTGCTGTGGGATGGGGAGTAACAAAGTGTTATATAAGGACAGACGCTTGTAATGGAATTCGGTGTTCAACCAATATCATACGATTCACCATTTCAGCTCTCAACACATCCTCAAATAATAATGGAATATAGGAAAACTAAACTAAACACAAGAGTGCAGTACCATATAATTCACTACATATTGAATAGTTATTCGGTTTGAGCTACTGAACCATTGGTTCTCTAGTTTGTCAAATAAAATAGGAGTTGAATGAGACGAACCCATCAAATATCATTTGGACTCTTAGATGTTCAAACAAATCAAATTTGATTCGATTGGGAGGTGTTCTCAAAACTTCTGTCATGAGTAAAGTTAACATTTGCAGTTTCGAATTGTAGGCAACTTTGGCAGGTATTAGTAGGGATTCTGATGCTCGAAAAATAGAGTTCCGAGATAGCCCTGCCCGGAGCAGTTTCATTGCACTTTTGGTTATTCCGATATGGCGAGTTCAAAAATGAAGGCTGGGCCTACTAAGGTCGTCTTGGCAGCCATTTTGTGCTTCCAACATAATCACATCTGACATTTTCGTAGGTAAATGGTCATATCTCTTCCCGTAATTGGAGATACTGTAGCATACATTTTGGTGGCTAATCCAATAGATACAATTCCAACGAACCCAGTAGCGATGAATTTATCACTATAATAAAAACAGCAACCATTTCAAATCCAACATAGCCGCCATTCTATATTGACATTATCATATCTCTTCGAATATAGCGGCTATAGAATATTCGTTTAAATAGCCAATCTAATGGCCCTAATACCTGAATACCAACGAGCCCAGTAGTATTGTTTTCATCACTATTGAAAGGACGGCCATCTTGGAATTTAACATGGCCGCCATCTGTTATATATAAATTATCGTATCTCTTGGTATTTAGTAGATGTATAGGCCGGGATATATCGTCTATCATTTTAGACCGAATGCGATAGCTCTGATACCACATACCCAGTAGTAATGAATAAACTAGCTTCGTTAAGGCGACCATCTTGAAATCCAAGACAGCCGCTATATTCATATGAACATGGAAATGTATATGTGTGTAGTGGCTAGAGGGCTATTGTGATAATTGTTTTAAGAGGCACTTTGATAGCTCTTCATCTTTATCAACATCAAAAGGTGGTAATTTTGAAACTTGATATGGTCACCATATATATGCCTTTGCAAAAGTAAATGTTCATTCAGAGGGCACCATATATTCGTCGTCGTATGGATTCCAATGAAAGATTAGGAAAGCCTTTGCGACATGTTCGACTTACGCTATGGACCTATATAAGCCTACAAACCACCTCCAGTATACATGCCAACAATATAGGCAAGCACGATTTCGAGGCGAGTACACAATCAAATGCAGTTTTGACAGGTCACTGGCGCAGCTGCCGGGTTGCCAGACTCGGTTCCATGCTCACTATTGAGTAAACTCGAGTGGCACCAAAGCAGTTACAGGGTGAACATCCAGGGATGCTGCTGATGGTAGTCAAACTATTACACGGTCCGTTTCATTCAGTTTGGAGCTCTGGTGTCGTGGTGAATGGGAAGAGAATCGTGATGGTAGTACCTGGTACGGTCTCCGCTATGATCATCCTAAACATGGTTCAGGCGTAGGATGCTTGGGTGTCAGCGCATCGAGTTCCACTCAGGAGACGGAGTTTGTCAATCACCTCTCGGCTGTTCGTGTCCTGTCTAACCGCTGTATGTAGCATCGGTACCCCGGGTTGGCCCCGGAATCTTTG
Organism: Eupentacta quinquesemita; assembly: GCA_032360705.1. Lineage (NCBI taxonomy): Eukaryota > Metazoa > Echinodermata > Holothuroidea > Dendrochirotida > Sclerodactylidae > Eupentacta > Eupentacta quinquesemita. Next base: position 1,783 of record JAUOBX010287837.1, read on the forward strand.
AACATCCTATACGTATCATCGGTACCTGATGACTGTGACCATGATCATCAGATTCGAACTCTAGGAGAAGCATTCTGCATATTTTCAGTGTCCAAATGAAACCACCAGACTACTTTGGACCTTAAATCTCCAAACACCGTGTATGTAGTATCGACACTCTATAATGATGATAATGAAAAATAAATAAACAGGAGAAGAAACATCTGGCATTTTGTTCACGGAATGGCCCGAATGGTCCACTAGACGACCTTGGACCTCAAATCCTTAGACATCTATTTGAAACATTGGTACCCGATAATGATGACCAACTTTCATGTTGATTTCTCAACATGGCCCATTATCTAGTCATTATTGTGACAACGAGTAGTAGCAAATTGAAATCAAACGTGAACAAATGAATAGATGGATAAATAGAGATAGATGGACATACATGATCCCAATAGTTCACCCAGCCATATGACTGGGGTGAGTCATGGTTGTTTTTACCTCCATGGGTGAGCTAACAATAAATTGAGTATGTTGGTATTGCAGCCGTTAGATCGGTCACTAAATTGAATTTTATAGCCACTAAATTCGGAAAGTAATTATTATTTTCGTAGGGAAAGGGCGACCATCTTCGATGGAAAATGGTCGCTGTTTTCTATGATGATAAACACATCACTACTAGGTTCGTTGGTATTGCATCCGTTGGTTTGGCTTATTGTTGTTGGTATTTTGTGTTATAAAAAACCCCATTCGCAACATTATACACAGATTGGGTGAGGAGAGAGATATAAATAAATCAGAGAGATAATAAAAACATGTTAACACGAACAGAATCCGCTGACGTATTCCACCATGCATAAATAATTGTGAATAGGCTCATTGCAACATTCACTGTGCACTTAGTTACACAATGGCGCAATAACAATGATTTTCTGATTCCTCCAACTGTCCAAGAACAATTGAGGTCGTTTCATTTCATCAATTGGTCCAGTAGAGTGAAAGTTATAAACAAACTTGCCATATCCTACCTAAAACTAGCGAGAAAGTGACTGAGCGGTATCAATGACGTTTGGCAATACAAAGATTCCGGCTGGGGATATCATGGTTTGAGGGGTGTAGCCTCCGCCGTCCCCGTCGTGTCTGCCGCCGCCGGAAAGATTAGGCGTTAGCACAATAACTCTCTAACGCTTCATCTGATTGATCCGAAACTTGGCATACATGTCCGCCCCAGTAAATTATTGGATGAGTTCGAAAGTGGGAGTTGCAGCACCACTGCTGCCCTCTATTTGGCAGGTTTTATGCGAGAATATCAAGTTAGTCCGATTTACACAAATCTTGATGGGTGTGTACTACATTTGGTGCCGAAACATGAAGGTCATTTCAAGTTCATCGGAGATAAAATTAGCATAACCTACGCGATTTTCCCAATTTTATCGGATTGAACGAAACTTGGTGGATGTGGTCTGGTCCTAAATAGCATGAAAGTACTTTCAAGGTCAACGGTGGTCATACTGACATGGTTCATGTGATTTATCCGACCATCAGAGGTCAGCATCCATAATCAATACGGATCGATGATATTCACGTTGGCGGTTTACCCGCCTGCACATGTCTAGTTATGGAGAGTTGTTGCGGATTATATGCAATGAGTATCGTCGGTCGGCTGTACGCCGTTGCCGTGGTTGTTCTGGTTTCTGAGAAAGTGGTCACATGCCGTTGCTCATCTACATTAACATGGCCAGTTTCTTGATGAGCGGGCCTACATTGGCTTCCTGAACCCGTGGCATCCAAGCAAAATCGGTTGAAATAAATCATTCCACTCTTAGGTGCTTCAGACACCGTTCGCCTGGCTGGTGGCGGAGGTAATTACGGACGTGTAGAGGTCTACTACAACGGACAATGGGGGACTGTGTGCGGTGATTTGTGGGATTTGAACGACGCCAACGTGGTGTGTCGCCAGCTGGGATTCGAATTCGCGCTGGAGAGTAACACTAACGCCCTCTATGGCGAAGGTTCGGGTCCGATCTTGCTGGACAATCTGAATTGTACAGGAGACGAGGACTCCCTGGACCAATGCGGACAGGCTGGTCATGAGCACCATGAGTGTAGTCATTCTGAAGACGCAGAGGCTGTGTGCAACAGTAAGTACAGTTTATGCCCCTCCCATCAAAATTGTCAAAAAAAAATCAGAATTCTAAATTTGCAAATGGAAACATTTGAAGAGTGAGAAATTTTGAGAAAAATAAAGATGATAATAAATTAAAAACTTGACAATGTCAAATAATGACATCCGGACATACAAATGGAAATGTATCCACCCTCTCATCTGCCCGTCCCTGTATGGGGATCACAAAGGGGGAGTAACAGTCGCATGGCCTAGTACATAGGTACAGTGACCTAGCTGTGCGCCGGACAGACTAAAGGCCCTGTCACACTATAACGATTTTTTTCGGATTGCAACACGATTTCTTGATTTTAGGCTGACTCTAATGTGACGTCATATCGAAAAACGATAAAAAAATGGGACGATAAATCGGATAGCTCTCCGATAAATAAAAGCTGGGTGAATATCTCGAGTTGTGAATGGGCGATTCCACCTCGAATTGGTTACACACATAGCGAATGAGGTCCCTTATCACTGACGCTGGGTATATCCGCCATAATGAAAAGAGACTGGCATTCGTGAGCCGAAAATCGGAACAAGAGTGTCAATGGCACAGTAGCTCACCTGGTATGTGTAAATTTCTCTCACTGTTGCAATCTGATGAGGAGTGACTGATTGAGCTAACATAATGTATTAAAGGTATGGTTATAGGAGCATCATTGAGACCATGATTTCTAATGGAGAACCCTGCAAATTTGCAAACACCTCTTCCCTCACCCCCTCTCAAATGGCCCACAACCCAAGAACCATAACATCTGACGCTGTAGAAGATCAATTGAAGCTCGTAATAGGAGATGGTTTTCGAGCACCATTGTGTGTAGTTTCATCAAATAGGCCATGGGGCCTTTGTGGGACCTTGGGCCTGAAACACCCCGAAGGTATGGTTGTTAGACCATCATTATGACCGAACATCAGCATTGTGCACTAAAATTCATAGTAGGTGCTCCAATCGTTTTGCGAGATTCAGCATGATGGGCCACAGGGCCCACACTGGGCCTTAAGCCCCAAATTCCTGAACATCCCTAAGGTATGGTTGTTACACCATCATTATGACCAAACATCAGCACTGTGCAACAAATTAAAATTTGTAGGAGATACAAGATCTAGTATTTCATATAATGGGTCCAGGGGCTCAAACTGGGCCCTCAGCCCAAAATTCCTGAACACCCCCAATGGCCCCACACCTAAGGATCATTACATGTAACTTCGAAGGAAATCAATTGAAAATAGTGGGAGGAGATGCATTTCAAATACCACTGTGCAAAATTCCATAAAATGGGCCTTTGGGCCCGAGTGGGACCTTGGACCAAACATTCCTGAACACCCCGAAAGTACGGCTGTTAGACCAACATAATGACTGAACATCAGTACTGTGCACTAACATTTGTGGGAGGAGAAGCATTCCGCGTGATTCCACATAATGGGCCCCAGGGCCCACATTGGTCCTCGGGTATAAAATTCCTGAACACCCCTGATGGCCCATTACTTGGTCATCATCGTCACCAAGTTTCATGATTATCCATTGAAGGTTGTAGGAGGAGTAGCAACTTGAAGTCAGTTGTGGACAGATAAATAGATAGATAGATACAGCTGCATGATCACAATAGCTCACCTAGCCATATGGCTAGGGTGAGGTAAAAATCGGATCGTTGCAGTGTAACCGGGCCTTTAGCAGGGTCCAATATTACCATAATCACAACTTCTGAGGCACGCTCTCTGCTAACGTGAGGAGTAAGTTTATACTGTCATAGGTTCCTCATAACTGGAAACCATCTTATCACCAGTCTTGAGCTAATCCAATGTTGTCTACTCTTGTTGTCACATAGACACTCATTCCCAGGTGCTACAAGTACTGGTTACTGCGGTCTTGATACCTGGAACACATTGAAATATAAAGAAATATCAAGATGAGGGTATCCTTCAGCACATAATCAATATTATTGCGAAGTGTCGTGGTGTAGTGGTTAGTCCACTCACCTCGCATGCTGAAGGTTGTTCGAGTCCCGGCTCGGATGTTTAATATGAAGCGCTCATCCTGTAAACCCATCAGTAGGATAGGGGACCCGTGAAGAACCTGAGTACAACTGGCGCTGTTATATACGCTGCTGCCACATGCTTTTCGCGACTTTCGAGTGCGTGCCTGGTTTCAATGAGCAGGGGTGTCGTTGTAATCATGCAATGCTACTTGAACAGTTGTTAGCTAGATATGTGCGCTATATGAGACGCGACATTTTTATTATTATTAGTTGGGGCAACTTTGTTGATCGTATTGAATTCGTACAGTATGGAATGTAATTTCTCTGACTTATCTGCCAGTTTGGAGAACACATCTATCATTCAACGCCTGTCACCTCATCCAGCTTATCTGCCCATATCAGCCAATTCGTACACATCTCCTCTAGCCAATTTGTAGCAACACATTTCTGAAGCTTAGTTGCGAGATTATAGTTTGACTAGGCCACGCCCCTCCACCTGATCTGCCATAAGGGAGCACTTAACGTGCGAACTGGGTGGACTTTACAGACGAAATTGATGAATATTCACTATGTAATTCTATCGGTCTAACCTACAACATTTTACTCCCAGGGGACTCGGATAGTATTCGCCTGGTCGATGGTGCACAGAACTACGGTCGAGTGAAGGTCTTCCATAACGGTCAGTGGGGGACTGTGTGCGACGATGGGTGGGACTTAAACGATGCTAACGTGGTATGCCGTCAGCTTGGATTCAAGTCTGCACTGGAAAGTAAAACTAACGCCCACTACAGCCCAGGGACAGATCCGATTATATTGAACGATGTCATCTGTTTTGGCAACGAGACTTCTTTGAACCAATGCAAACACCAAGGGTATGGGATCCACGACTGCAGTCATGGCAAAGATGCAGGAGTTGTATGCAACAGTGAGTTGAAAGCGCTTGAATTCAATGATCGGTAGTTCCTATGGCTCATCCGTATGTGGGATCCATAACTCGAAGCGCTCCACTTTCTCGCACCCGCCACACATTTGTTATGCCACTTCATCGAGCCTCTCGGGGACTTCCCATAGGTTCAGCAATGGCCATACAGTCCAACGCTATACAATCATGCCTGAGTGATGCAAGCTATGGAGATAAAGTACATCGCCCAAGAATACAAGGAACCCCACATTTACCTCTGCATTACGAGCTCAACGTCCTAACGAACAAGCCTGATACACGACCCTACAACATATTTCCTATTGTTGTCATGATGCTCCCAGACAAATAATTAACCGAAGTATAACATGTGAAAAAAAGGCTTACTACCCCAACGCTGAAGCAAAAAGCCTACCCTACAGGCATTTCACCCCATATGCAGCAGTGTGTATATAGATCACGCATTTCAAATTGAATGAAATATCATATTTGGGTAGAACACCTAAGGTTTTTTTGCCCCAATATTGGGGTGGGCATTTTGCCCCAACGGCATCCATGTTCACATTCAAGTAGACATGAATCAGTCATGTGAGTGATACAACATTATAATTGTCGGAGCATGTCGTGACTCATCTTTTATTCCTGAATTTCATTAGGAAAGCACACGAAAGTGAAAACTTACAACAGAACTGTTTATCAGTTGTCATGTGACCTCCCGACGAGTGAGACCGTAACATTGGAAGTGTCTTGGTTGTTGCTGGTAGTGGGAAGTTATTATATTGTCCCATTCAGCCGTAAACATGGGGGAAGCCTCTTACCCCAGTCTACCCTACTCGGTCTACTCCCATGTTTCTAATAACGCCTGGAGGGCAATGCCTAAGAACGCAACGGAGAAGCCAGCTGGCAAAGATTCGAACTGGCAACCCCCTGATCCCCAGTCCCTTGCTCATCGCTTAAAAAACTGGCAGACCATGCTCACTCGATCATCAACCCAAGTCCAACATTTAAGCCTCCTTTCAGATCCGGATTCTAACATCTGAATCTGTTCCTATTGATACCAACGTTCAGACATCGTGGCATCTCCTTTGTAGTTGTATAACACGCTACCCATCACCATGAAAAAATCCATTCAAGTATATCACTTCGAGAAAATGTCTCTTTGATATTTCGCATGTTCATTAACTGCATTTCCTCGTTATGTATGTACAAGCATGTTGTGCATTTGTATAATCGTACATTTTTAATGACGTCTTCATGTTTTGACCTATTCGGTCGAAGGTCAATGAACATGACAAAAGACTGTGATTACTTTCGATTAGTTCAATAAAAAACTTGCAATTTCCACTTATGCCTGAACAATTCAGTGATGCATAGTGATCACTATGTAAATTCAATAGGAGTGGGACATATCTATACTTGGTTCGCCAGGCTTTCAACGACAACAGACATATAACCAGTGAATATACCACAAAGATGATACCTCAAATTTGAGATGCATGGGTTACGAAATACGCTTTCTAGCTCACCCTAGCCATTTGGCTAGTTGGACATGTCTATTTATCGATCTATCTATCCATCTATCTTTCCACAGTTTACTTTGCCCTTTGATGGATAATGATGCAACCTGGTCACCTCTTTTCTTTTGATCTACTGAATGTTCATGAAACTTGGTCATTATTATCGGGTACCAATGCTACATATAGGATGTTTATGAACTTATATAACGTCCGAGGTCATCTGGTTGACTATTTTGGCTATCTGTAAGAATAATGCTTCTCATCCTATAGAGTTTGAATATGATGATCATGAAAGTTAGTTATTATTATGGGCATGGGTTTAAGGTCAAAGACCCTCTTGTGGAGCATTTGGGGATAATGTGCCAAAATGCTTCTAAGCCTACAGTTTGAATAAGATGATTGAGGAAGTTGGTCGTTATTATAAGTTTTCTTCATTTTTTCAAAAAGTCTACAAGGTACGGGGATGAAATGCTCCAGAATTGTGCCATACATATCAGGGTTACTCCAAGTAAATGGATCATCAATTTGACTTTTCATTTTTTCTTGACGGATTTTTTGGAGTGAAGGGTCAATATTTCAGGATTTTTTCCGCTCTGGATTTTGACCTTTGACATTTGACTTTCTGAGAGAAGTAAAAATCCATAACCCGCCCCATTTTTATTATTGATTGAGCAACCATGAAGTGTCAGCTTCATTTTGATACTTGAATGAATGTGGTGGGCATTGGATGGCTGAGTTACACATTTTCAAAAACATGCTTTTGGAGCTCAGTAGACAGCTACTGAGCTTGCTGAAAAGGGTTAAGACAAGACAATTCAGGCCCAAATAGTCATTTTAAGAGTCATATAAACAGACCACATCTCCAACTCAAGTGCATCAATAATAGTATGACTTTATATAGACTAAATTCCCCGAAGTGCTCTAAACCTCTTCACGAAAAGGAAAACCAGCATATATACAATTCAGAGACAAGTTGACTGGTGGGTAATTAACATGGGAAACATTGTCCAAACAGGTGGGTCTTAAGTTTCAAATTGCTGCACCAAATTTACATGACGGATTTCTATCTGGAGACTATTCAACTGGGTAGCTGCAGCAATTGCAAATGGTCGTTCTTCGTAAAATGTAGTCCGTGGACGAGTGGGCATTTCGAGGAGTTCAGTGGATTACACTAATGCGAACAGGTGAGCTACTGTGCCATTGGTACTCGTGTTTAACTTATTTCAGTTTCAAACAATCAATTTTCACTTCCATTGACCTAGACGTTCTATTCGATACGTGTTATGATTTTCATCCCGCATATGAATACTGATTATTCTCCATCCAGATAACACTAGATCTATTCGCCTGGTAGGCGGATCCTATCACTACGGCAGGGTCGAGATACTACGGGATGGGGTCTGGGGTACCGTGTGCGACGATTCATGGGGAACATCCGAAGGGAATGTCGCCTGCCGACAGCTCGGGTTCCAGTCCGCCGATGCGGTGTACATCGGAGCGTACTACGGATCCGGAAGCGGGGAAATCTGGATGGATGACGTTGGATGTAATGGGAGCGAGTACTCGCTGGACGAGTGCACTCATAGCGGGTACGGCACCCACAATTGCGTACACGGCGAGGACGCTAGTGTCATGTGTAGTAAGTATGTGTGTGTATGTGCGTGTGCGTGTGTGTGTGTGTGTCAGGCTGTAACTGTTTCAGATGTACTCGTAATAAAAAACATCGTTATACCAGACCACCAGAGGCGCATGGCCTAGTTTCATGATATACCCAAAAGATCATATCGTTAATAGACTCATGCATTGCATCGTGGGGTAAGAGTGACCTTGAATACTAAACGCTCCATTGACTTGCTGTGGGCACTCCAGTATTGTTGGAGAATTTGTGTCGAAATGGGAAGGAAGGTTTTCAATTAACAAATGTAATTGTCATTATAATGTCTGAGGAACAAGGGAATCTGGGGAATTATCTGATATTCCATGACGATGATAATTCATGACGATGATATTCTATGACCATGATATATCTCCCAAATATTATTTCGCTGTATATTGGTGGTGGAGCGTGAGGGCCTGGCTAGAGCGTCGAGCTGGTAATCCAGAGGTTACCGGTTTGAGTCCGCGTTGCACCCTTTCGCAAGGTGCTCGCCGTGTATCATCTCGATTGCTCACAATAGGGTAAGGTTATTTGTTTGCTGCCGTCTGCGTGTAAAGACCCCTCCTTCGCAGTGGGGTCACACTATAGAGGCAAAACCTTGGTCCGTGGCCTGGCAAGGGTTCGCAGCTAAAGAGAGTGCTGTTTCCAGGTATGCATCCTCGCCGGCTTGTACGGAATCAGTACCCGTGCCCGCAAGTACACCATAGAAAAACACATTTTGTATTGACCTTTCTAACAATGAAAACTACATTTTGCTTGAGTAACACATGCTCGAGTTTTGCACCATTTGCGAAACCGATTATATTCTCGGACTCTCCTCTTACAGCTATTCCCGTAGGCGCCGATCGAAGGATCCGGTTGGCTTATGGCAATTCCACCTACGGACGACTTGAGGTATTCCACAACAAAGAATGGGGAACAGTGTGTGACGACAGCTGGGACATCAATGATTCCACAGTGGCCTGCCACCAACTGGGATTCGCCTCTGCGTTGCAGAGTAACGCCAGTGCCCATCACGGCCGATGGTCAGGGCCCGTCTGGATGGACGAAGTGGCGTGCACGGGGTCCGAGCTCTCACTGGACCAGTGTCCGCATGGGGGCAACGGGATCCCTGATTGCGATCACTGGACGGATGCTATTGTCCTGTGCGACGGTACATACTCCGTAGTCTATACCGTGGCCAGGTGGCAGTAGAGTGCATGGGCGGCGATACTTATGGGACGGGCGGTGAGAACTGGTGGTGGATGAAATGCCTCC
>JAUOBX010288058.1:0-11256 GCA_032360705.1 Eupentacta quinquesemita
ACTGACAGTCGGGCCTCCCGTCTCTCCTAAATGATTCATGTGTTGCTTTACTTGCGTTTTACCCGAGAGATTAGCCTTCTCGATCCGCAGTAACTATGATCTATATATACCGATCCTAAATCTCACATCAATGCCTACTTCTTAGATACGGTTGACAATTGGTTTTCTGTCCTAAGTTTCACGTCTATCTAATGACAGTCCATAGCATGAATCAATTGGACATGGACTAACCCGAAAAATACAATACTCGCAAGAAAGGCGAGACTGTTTATCGGTCCACAAACCAAGTAATATTATTCATTACAGCTGATTACAAGACAAAGTCCTCGTCAGAGTGGTGTCTGCAGGTAGTGAGATATTGATGCAGCAACCCTAAGCACCATCATTATCTCTGTGTAGTAGAAACGGCGGAACAGCAGTCGAGTTATGCGTTGGTCACTTCCACAAATGACGATATTGAAGAGCAATGACACGAGAAGATCCATATAGTGAGTGGGAAAATGTTGAGCGGATGAACAGAAATTGTTTACTTGAGATAACAATCGTGATACAGTATGCTGCTGCTGGTGTGATGCCATAGTCCACGTTGAACCGTCAGCATTCTCCTCGTGCATTTCCTCTGACCTCGGCTATTTCACAATCTGTCTACATCCTGATGTTATCAATTCAGTATGTTCGTTGAAAAAAAGAGTACATTGCTGTATCCTATATTTCTCCGAATAAACAGGATACGGAGGTCGGCCAGGGTGGCGTCCGCTTGCCCATGCGCCGCCAAAACACGGTCCAGTATCGCCGGTGTTACGGGCTCCTTTCTACGCGTTGGCATGGCGAAAATACGATTGAAGCCTTGTAGTGCACATTCCACCATTGGGCTATCGGTCGGAGACAGCAGGCTCGCGAGACAGTGGACCTATTTGATGACAGCCGTAATAGCCTCGATGAAGACCACGCCTCCCATTTCCTCCTATTTCTTCTTCCACTGTCGTCTAAACTAAACTTGTTGCCCTATACGTTTATATATCTCCCACTAGGACAAACAATCACGAAACGAGGAGGAAAATACGAAAAACGATTGAAATTATTTTAATTTTCTAGCGTGAGCTAATCCACTGACCGCTACTACTTTATTTCACTTTTCTCCCAAACTCAAGGCAACACAAAAACATTGAATAAAATGGACAGGATCGAGTGAAAATGCCTATCGGGCTGCCCCCAAATAAACGAGGGTTGGGCTGAATGCTCAATTACTCGAAGAGCTCGTCGCCAGGAGACTAACTGCGGGGTCTGGTTTGATAAAGGCATTACGGTCTGGTAGGCTGACTGTCACTGACGATGCTCGGAGATGAGGAATGGCGAAATGTTTGCGTTACATGCGGCGGAAGCGCCACCTGCTCTCAAGCTATGGAGCCCAAAATCAGATACATCCGGAACGAATTGACGAATTGCGTATAGCTGAGATAGTGCCTCGTAGGCCAGAGCCTCACCCTGGACTGGTGGCACTGGCAGAAGGAAGTCATCAGGATCACCGAGCGCGTCGAAGTAATGCTCTGACGGAACTGGTCGGTTTTTGACGACGGGTGCTGGAGTGTCATGCGACCGGGTGCGAACATGCAGTCCCTTCTCGTAAGCCTGTTTATATTGCGACGTTATTGCGTTATGGGCTCCTTTTGACGCGTTGGCATGGCGAAAATACGTAGTGCGCATTCCACCATTGGGCTATCGGTCGGAGACGTCAGGTCCGCGAGACATCGGTGGACCTATTTGATGGCAGCCGTAATGGCCTCGATGAAGACCACGCCTCCCAATTCCGCCATGATCCGAGGAACTTATGTGAGGTCTAGTCGGCCTTCGACGTGAGTAGAAGCGTCAGCAAATCCACTTCAGCTAATTGTCGAAGTGCTGGGTCAAATAATTAGATATATGCAACCTCCCACGACTTTAAAAAACAATGTGATCGGGGCATGAATATTATTCATAAAAAGCCTGCCATATATACACGTATATATACATACAACAGAATAAAAATAGCAGTGTCAACTGACGATGCGATGGGGACAGAAAATCCCACGTTACCACGACATATCCGGGGCGAGGCGCACGATATCACGGAGGCCACAAGAAACCCACTCCGGAGGAAATGTTGTTGGGTCTAAGGATACCTAGCGGGGGCGCACTCCCCGATTCTTCTCCCGACTGATCGGAAACAGGGAGAGGGAGTTAGGAAGCTGCACAACGAGTCCTCCAATGAGAACGGGAACTACAAAAAACATGGAGGGGCGGGATGAAAGTGATGTAAATGCTTGATTGAGAATGAGCCTAGAATCACTCCCCGTGCGGTAGCAGACAAAATGTGTTACGTAACCAGCTTGATTAGCTGCGCTATTGTGCGCTAACGAAGACAAATTTCACTATCTCAACGTCTTGGCCTCAAGTGGAAAGTTTTTTCTCTTCTAGTCTGGCCATGGTATCTCCCGACTGCTGTCACCACCATTGCTACGACAAGATGGATATGATCATACTGTTGGTGCATCTATGTTTTCATTCCTAGTGCGTGCGAACACTATTCTGACAAAGTTCATCGCATATCAGGCTGCATGAATTGAAACAACTAAGCTGGGTTTGTCGACTGATAGTCATGCCCATTTTGCGATCGATGTTTCTTCAGACCAGTTCATTTCCAACTGTGTTTACCTCTTACTAACAACACCTATCGCTAGCTGTATAAGTCGAAGTGTACTGGTATGTTCATTTTTTTTAAGGGAGGTGGTGTCAGACATGTAACCATATATGCCACATTGCGCAGGCCAGGAAGTAGGCCCATTGCAAAAACACCTCAAAAGCTGAAAGCTTACACAGGTCATACTCTGTGAGACGTCCAGTCTGCACCAAGCACGAAACAAGTTTATTTAAATTAATTAGCTATACCACATTCCACATTGTGGCAGATGCAACAAAGATAGTTGTTCCCTATGTTTCTGGAGACAACAATGTCCCACGAGGACCTGTAACTCCAGATTCAAATGACACAGATAGATAAAAATCCTCCTGTTTTTGCTTCATGGAGAATTTGGGTCTTGCGCCCAACTCTGCTGCCTTACTTCAGCGTCTCAGTATAATTTAGTATTTATGAAGATTACAATGTCCCATGAGGACCTGTAACACCAGATAACAAATTATATGATTCCTCAGGAAGCTTAGATGTTCCGGTTTTAGTAGTGTGGAAGGATTCGGGATGAAGCACCCGACTTGCTCCCTTTCTACAGCATTTGGGTTTTATTTAATTAGCGTTGAAAACCCGGACGGGGAAAACTCCAAAGCCAGAAAAACAGCTGCCGAGAGGTCAACACAATACAAGCCAGTTGAGCTACTCAGAAACCTTTCGGAGTGGACTTGCAAGTGGAAGATGGCCTCACAAATGCCCACTACACACAGGGATGCCCCTCCGCTTCCAGAGCAGCTCCACCAACCCGCATGCTCAACCAACGACAGCTGGTGGTGTCCAGAGACAGGACCTGGATAACTCGAGTAGGTGAGAACTCAGGATACACATGAACTCGCTTTCGCATGTTCCATGCACCCTAGTACATTCCCAACTCCCATCCTCAGTCTGTCTCCTTCAACCAACCTCGCCTTTTACGACAGGCGGGGAATACTGAAGGATTATTCTAAAAGCCCCCAACCCACAGGGGGTACTGTAGAGTTGGGACAGCTGCCGAATGTCAATACAATACCAGTCAGTAGAACTACCTCTAATTGAGGAGGAGTGGACTTGTCTGTGGAAGGACACACACAGGGATTCCACTCTCCAAGTAGCCCCACTAAACTGAATGCACAACCAACAACAGCTGGTGCATGGTTGAGACTATTAGTTACTGTACACCCTACGCGTGCTTCGATATCATCTGATCAGAAGACGGAAAGAGAAGGCGAGTTATCGCTTTCGCTTTTTCTAGAAATAATTGAGGCGGACATCACGACGGCAGTGACCACATAGTTATCCATTCTATCACGCATTTATGAGTGCTGTGGTCAAGTCTATGAATCCAATAATGAGGTATCATGGACGAGACCAGTATCGTCATGCTCCCAGATCGGTCTCGGCGACAACAGTGGCATTCGTTCGCCAAATATCGCAAAGAAATGACATTTGTTGATGTCTCTGCGTTATAAAGTTACGCGTTCGAATACAGATTTACATATCATTAGATAACATCCAGTTTATATATAGCGCCTTTAACTGATTTGCAGCGATCTCAAACTGCTTTACAGATATTATCCCTGAATGTTAGTGACTTGTCAATCCCGCACAAGTGCGTATTGTTCTGTAATTTACTGACGCATATCATAATAGTGCTGTATTAGGATCTACACCGACGCAGGACTTTACGGAAGGTAAGCCCATGTACGCCAGGTTGTATCGTGACATGGAGGAAGTCATTGGACGGATGTTTTCTTTTGCACTTTAGATTCGCATTTATTATAAATATTCGACATTTCCAACAACATTGTCTTACTTAAACTTACATCGACTTTATACATAGGGGGCAACAAAATACACTTAAATACTAGGCTATATACATGGGCATGCGATCAGGCATGCATATATCAATTACTTGTTTTCCAATGTAAAAATCCAGGCATGAAATGCTAGAACATAAAAACAAATGTTCCCATATAATTGTCTTCTCCAATCGTATTATTTTCTCAATATCGTTGACACTGAGGGGTTATTGAGCAGCAGTTGACGACCAATTTGATGTTTCATGTAAGTGTTCTGTATGGGGTTTTTTTCTTGGGCCTCAACTTTTAGGCTATCCGTACTGGGTGAAAACGCAATGCATTCACACAAAGCCCGCCAACAATGTTTGCATCTTTGAATATATTCTAGGGTTTACCATACATAATTGATTATTCCCACACTAGGAACGTTATTTTTACGTCCCATCCTGCCGACGACTGGACAACTGACAAAATAACAACAAGTGAACATATCCTTGTTACTTTTCTTGTCACTTCAAGTGAATAATTGTCTGAGAATTTCCCGCAGGACAATTCTTAGGAAGAAGTATTATTATTAACCATAAGCAAACAGTAATGTTACTAGATACATTATCTCGCAGACTCATCCAAGTTTCAATATTTTTATTTGTTGCCGTGGAGTGTAGTTGGGGAAAGCGAAGGCAATCATATATTTTTCTGAGTGTTCATTCATTATTGGGAGCGGACATAGAACATTAATTCGTGTCACTTCCTGCCTGCTAGATTTGTCAGTCATTCTCGTGTTCGGGTAGTATAATCGAAATATAAAGATTCCTAAAACATATTACTGTTGTACGCTTCTAACATTACTGTCATTTACATATTCCTACCCATTCGATCCGTCGCTTTACATGATTTGAGAGAATCCGATGTTGCGAGTATAACACTAGTGAAACTACAAAGTTTCATCATAAGCACCCTCTGTCGAGGATCAATTTTTGTCCCACATTCGTATATCTTGGGACTCTAAACTAGTTGCCACAATTTTCTACAGTGATGTGACATAGGGCTATGTCACTCATTGACGGCAGCCCCATTCCCGGAATACCTCAAATTTGATGCCAATCATCCACTCATATGGTGTGATATTCACCCCAACAATTGCATTGCGTGATGCATTCTATGAAATCACCTTCTGTGTACTGAACTGAACAATATCGTTATTGTTCTAGTCTTACTTCCGTTCCCGACCAGGCTGTCTTCCGATATACTTCAAACCACTGACATGATCTTATACCAAGAACAAAAACTCTCCATCCTACGATGTGACAGTCGGTCGATACTCTCTTCGCTGTGTGTCCATCATGTTTCTTATTATTGTGTTCATGTGGCACAATAACCATGCACAGTGAACAGATCAGCCGCAACATTCCCCTGTTTTTTTTCTTCAAAATGAAATACAAGACGGCACAGTCATGTCTTGGATTGATACTGATATATCCAGAGCGCAGTATGCGTAGCTACATATGGTCATTTACTGCGAACTATAATATGGAAAACATTTAAACCACTGACCTTTACTTTTTGTCACTGTTTAGTTCATATCTAAATGGACACATATTTAGGTAAATATGTGGCCATAACTATACATACATATCTATGTGAATAAATAGCAACATGTACTACGAATATATTTGCAGAAATACAATGAAGAGGCACATTCTCTTTCAATCCAAATGGACTATCTGTCCTATATAAACTTCTCTGGTAATGAACTGATGACGGCAATGTAGGGGAAGGTCTCACGGTTGTCATGGAACGCCGTCGATGACAATATTTCGAAGTATATGCTTGGCTGTTCTCCGATCCAATATTCCGTTTGATATTATCTTGCCAATAATTCCCCATGAAAATGGTTCACCTCGAATATACATTTGTAAACAATCAACAGTTATTCACATTTTCTATTCATATTTTTCATTAAGTTGAAATAAATATATATATATATATCGTAAGGAACTAACAACATAGCTGCATCAATACAATATGGAAGCACATTTCAGAGAAACCTTTCTTTCATTCCATATGCACCATTCTCTTGTAATTAGCGGGGTCGGATGGTTGACAAGCAGTGATTCATGCATCGGAAGGTTTATCATTTAACCGGTCAGGGAACGCCAGCTACGTCAATATATTGTACAGTCTGTGCTCCGTTTTCAATATTCCGTGTGACAGCATTACAGGATGATAAACCTCGATGGAAAATAGTTCACCTCGTATATACGCACACACATGTCCACAGTCTACATAGAATCATTGTAATCGTCTGGATTATCTGTGAAACAATGAAAGAAACCTCGTAAATATGATACATTGAGAATATTGCATTATTGGTTTGCTTTCATCGCGAGGAGGAAATATTTTAATATTCCCATTCTCTCATCGCATTTCCCCGATTCAGACACAGATTGTTTTCTTTAATAACATACTTTCAAATGAATCTTGGATTGCTTTTTGCAAGTTTTTCATTCTTTCTCTGGAATCCATGTCCCACACGAGAATGATAGTAAGATACATCAGAAGCACTGAGCATTGTCCGAATTAGTGCTAATCCGTTATGATATGCAAAATGGTTTGGATAAACCTTCGAGACCTTGTCTATGTAGATGCAGACACTTCAAACCCCTTCAAATAAACGCTCTATGTCAACCATTTCATTCAGTTCAACAAGTTGTGTGTTTGCATTCGGCATGTCTAGCTGGATAAGATGAGGTTACATTACAATTGATCCCAAACGGTCAACTCACCCCTCAAGCATGCATATTCCAAATCTGAGAAGAAGACCATTTCTTGGGAGAAGCAGAAGAGACCAACTCGTCCACCAAGGAGCGTATCATCGTAGATCAGTCCGGAGTCTACGATAACCTTATGACCATCGTTCATCGTAACCCTGACAGAAAATGGAAAGACATTTGCTATTAGTTATGTTCGACAGTCATATGCAATCCTTCGTGAATATATGAAGACAAAATGAGAAATGAGCGTGTCCAAAATTGCCACCACGTGAGAATGATTGCTCACAAGTTTGCACGGAGGATGCAGGTGGGTAACACAAACCACTTTTGCTTGTATAATTACCAAATTCATGACATGTTCAAGATTAAATATGATAATCAACCAGTTCTTTCCATAGATCATTATGATGATGGGGTAAATATTTATAGGTACAAATATCTCCGCCACTATCCATGATGTTACCAGTATCCATGTGCAGAGAGTTACGAAAGTATAATATATTATAAGAAGCAATCAAAAGCGAAAGTTCGTTATTGACATACACTCAACCCTGATCCCATTACTCTCTAAGGTATTATGGTTCCCTCTCGCGCATTCGAGTGACTCAATGAGTCATGAGGAGTGATGAGCTGAGCTCAGCCATCTGCACCAACATTATGCACCCACACCCTACCGGTTCTCCATCACCTCTGAACCCAAGCCAAACGAGCACATGCATCATCCGGTGGATTGCCAATTTGGCGTTCCTTACCTGATGATACCCTCGGGTACCCAGTGTCTCACTGTCCATCTGTAAGCCTTGAAAGGATTCCATCCTATTCTTTGCTTATCCTCCCACAGTAGGCTCACCTGCAGAGAAAGATATCACATAATTGTTGTTATTATGGGCATTAGGCTCACGAAATATTACACAGCACTAAGAATTTGGACCACCAGCGAAGAAATGCACGAAAAAGGTATCACATAACTGTGATGTGTGTTTCTCCTTTTGCCGATGACGAAGCAACAGCTGGAATCATTTGTTGTTTATTTTGATCCGAACTTCTAGAACTCGAATATTGCCAAGACCAAATAAATGTATACATTTTCCGACGTAACGTTGTCAAGTCAGGAAATCGAGCGTGTTAATGCTAATAAATATCCAGGAAAGGTCCCAAATGTAAACTTGAGATGGAAAGATTAAATTGATATACTTGGGAAGAAATTTGTATACAAATTATATTGTATCAGACAGTTGTACGCAAAAATGTCACTGTCATCGGCGGGGGGTTCTCAAAATTGTGAAAAGTAGCCCTCACTCTCCCCCTGGGCGAAAAATGCATTTTAATGGCCTCTAACTGCAAAATGGTGCAATGTTTGAACAAAAAATTACCGAAATTTGCACCCCCCCCCTCCCCCTCTCGTGCGTACGACCCTGGTCTCATAAGAATGGGTAATTTTACTTACAGGTTCGTCATTCTACACATGTATATGAAGCCACTATATGTATAATCTGGTGATATTTTCTTGTTTTTGATGGTGGGAATGTCATTGACATTGACATTCCTCAGACGGCAATTGAGTCAGTATATCAATGTCTTCTTCAGTCAATTCTGACCTCTGTTAGGAATGATTGTGATCACCCTCTCGACCACAATTTGCATAACAACCGTATCCGTAACGAGTATTGATTGAACTACACTGTTAGACTGTCACAGCTTAGACAGATCAGTACAGGAATTAATTTATATATAATTAGGCTCATCAATAATGGGCTGAATCGTTAGTTCTGGTTTAGATTCCCGTGTATTCCAGTATTTTCACGATCCAGACGTTTTCTTATCCAGGTTGTCTTATTACTGAAATATTATTGTCTTAACTCATGAACCTTCCATATTTCCTATCGCTGATGTATATAATGACTTATATCTACAACTTTTATGTGCGAGTGTAATAATTGCCATTTTTGCCCTACCCACACACCTGGAAGCGATATTATATTTTTCGGACGACCGTGTGTTACGTGAAATAGTTCATACACCATCTGGAAGTACCTGTATAGTCAGAAGATAACACTCAAACATACCTCTCCGGGTGTATCACCAGTGTGCCAAAGGGCGTTCCTTAGATGCTCGCCTGGTCCAGTTGTAGAATTCACGAGCTGCAATCAGAACAGAACAAAATTAATGCAACTGATTGCATCCGTGATGATAATGCTGATAGACGAACAAATTGGAGAAGGTATTATTCACAGAGGAGGCTGATTACTCTTCACAAAGGCTCCTAATAATCATGCCTTTGCATGGACCCTTGAGACCCATCTGTTGGTCGCATGTAGTCATTATCTACGTCACAAGATACGTTGTGTTCACTTTCATCAGAAAGTTGATTAACAAATGTCGGAAGTATTATAACTAGTTAACTGTCTATTGTATATGTTTTTCCCCTATTTTTATCATCGCGCATAGGAACGGCTCCTTCACTGTTCTTGCGCTATTTGTGTGATTTTTAATAATGTCATTAGGTTTACACAGTAATGATATATGGTGCCAAAAAGTGTATTCATATCGTGTATTATCTTCAACGTTCTGTTACCTTTAGTTGAAGGCCAGCTAAGGCCAGGGCCTCCGATGGATACGTCGTCCAATATAGCTGCTCTATCTGCTTCCACATAAGGACGTAGAAGCGGTGATTAGACTGGTAACCGAAGACAAATCCAGCGTAGTCGTCATCGTTAGCTGTGTTCACATAGAACGTACCGCTGAATTCCACCGACTCAAAACTGTCGTAACCTGTCAAAACATAAAATAAATGTATCTACATGATGAACGTTCGGCCAGCGGTAGCTATGTCATGCTGATGGGGATTCTTTCATGGTGTACTTGCCGTACACAGAGTTGATCCTATGCAGGACCCTGTAGTGGTGCAAGTCTGGATTTTGGACTATTGTCAGCTTCGAACCTCGCAATGTGGACACGAGTTCACAATAAAGCATTTACAGTAAGGCAATTCGGATAAGGGCCTGAATGTGGACTCGAACGCTAACTTCTCAATTACCTGTTCGACGTCTTAGCGCCCCACGGTGATTGAAGAATTGACCAATAATCACTCACTAGACAAAGCAGATACGTATTGAGCATTTGTTATATAACCAGAAAGCCAAAAGGCTTAGTGATTCCTTGACCTCTGATGGCCTCACGATGGAGATCATGTACTCTCCATTGGAAACCCATATACCGCAACACAATGGGATTCTGGTAATTGCCTGCTCAAAATGACCAATGACCATTTTGTTGCTGTTAACAAGATGTCCAGACTTTGACCTCTGTTGACCTCTGGACCTGACCCAAAAACAATAGGGACCATGTACTCCTCATGGGGAACACACATACCGAGAATAAGCATGATCCATCCAGGTGGAGTCGAGTCATCGTGTTAACAAGCTAAAATTAGCGAAAATCTCAATTTTTCACTATTTTCCCTTTTTGGCCCGAAAATGACCCCTGGTACACACCACAATCAATAGGGTTCCTGTACTTCCCATAACAAAGCTACATACCACCATTCAGCCTGATCAGATCGAGTATTCTGGACTTATGCTGTTAACAAAATGTTCAGACTCTGACCTCAGATGACCTCTGACCAGACCCAAAAACAATAGGGATCATGTACTCCTCATGAGGAACACACATACTAAGTATGAGCTTGATCCATCCGGGTGAGGTCAAGTTATCGTGTTAACAAGCTAAACTTGGCCCACATATCGATTTTTCACAATTTTCCATTTTTTGCTCAAATATGACCCCTGGTCAACACCAGAATCAATAGGGTTCCTGTACTCCCCAAAACAAAGCTACATACCACATATCAGCCTGATCGGACCGAGCATTCCGGACTAATGCTGTTAACAAGATTTTCATACACCGACCCCTGTTGACCTCAGATGACCTCTGACCTGACCCAAAAACAATAGGGATCATGTACTCCTCATGACAAACACAC
>JAUOBX010288280.1:0-11255 GCA_032360705.1 Eupentacta quinquesemita
GTCCGATTATATTATTATTATCATTATTATTTTCATTATTATTTTCATTATCACATCATGTGCTTATAGTACAATATCTCGTGTTTCAATGCGCTGAACGATGAGAAGCAGGTACATTAGACATAGGCTCGCCTAAAATGAAAAATTTCCAATGATGATCTAAAAGATGCTACTGATGAGGAGCATCGATCAAAGAAACGATATCAGCGTCATCCATGTTGAATGTGAAGCATATCAGAATGCTTTGTTGCCAACGCACTCGCTCAGTGACGAGTTGTTCACTTGTCAGAAGAGGATCGAAGTGCACGACGTAGGCTGGTAGATACTGATGTGATACCGATGACTCTTTTGTCTACATAAGTCAGTATTCTGAATTTGGCTTGTTTATGAGGGTACGACTTGCTTAACTAAGACATATATCATCTCATTGGAAATAGGATTAACATACGGAAGGGGCTAGGATACGCTCAAAGGGCAAAGATAAGTGAATATTCAATCGTTGTCAGACTCGATCGACTATGGTAAATGAAGAACCGCCTTCATTTCCTTCGTCCACCGATGTGCTGCGGATGATAACGTATTCTATGCCTTACCGTGGTTGTTCTGACGATGTGGTTATGATAGGATACGGTACCGTAATATATGAAAGTAGGTTATCAGCGGTGTAAGTATATAAAAATAACACTTGCGCGTTTCTGGCGGAAGAGGATTCCAGATGGAGGGTTCACAATAATCGAAACGCTTTTTGCCTTTCCCCGTCCTACACCTGGAACTTGAAACAAGTTTGCAGAAATAGTTATTGAAATGAACATCGATGTCATTAGTCATATAGTTCTATAGAAAATACACCTACGTCCCCTATAATTGATTTGATGTTGCCTATATTCAACTGGAAGTTCGATCCTCCGCTGATTATGTATACTCCATTTACCAGTGACACTATCTCTAATGATTTTTACGACCTAGATCTAGATTCATATCTATCGTATTGATATCGCCTTCATTCAGCACATGTGGGAATACGAGTTTTATTATTCGAGTTTGTCGATGACTTAGGGGAGTGCACAATTGCTCATTATTGGAGCGGCACTCATAGCCGTCAAACCGTTTGCATTAAATATGATGTCAGCAACCTCAGTCTGTTCAGACATGGATAACACGACCAATTCATGACAATCACACGAACTTCAGCAATGTGAGAGTGATGGCGAATCTAATGAATGTCTAAGAATTGATCGGCTTAGAGCAATAATGCTATAGATGAAGGCAATGTAACAATTGTCATGCGTCACATGTCACTACTGATTCCGCCCATACATAATCCTGCATCAATCATTTCAAATCTTCGATTTGCGATATAAGTTACATATAACTCAAATAGATGTAACTCCCGCCATGTGAACGTGATCGCGCATCTATTTGGAGATTAAACATGTATCCGCCGAGGGCAATCATGCTAAATGAAGACACTGTATGTTGTGTAGTTATTGCCATGCCCCATACATCCTACTGATAGTCTCATTCAGAATCATGATGGGGGATCTGCGTTATTTGTTACATATACTCAACTAGATGAATGGACTTTTATCAGATTTTCACAAATTGGAAATTGATGTTCGAATCTGTGAAACTCATTCTTCTAAATCATGCTAATGGTCAACTCATTCTAATCAAGACGATAATCTTTTCCGAGGGGTGCCTTATCTTAAGTTCTTCATATTATCCAGGCGATGAATGGTAACCTGTTTGAAGAAGGAAAGCACTGATGAATCACCACCTCACTGATATTCCCAGGGAAGTTTAAACGTACCTTCATAAACCATTGGCTGTTCGCATCGTAGGCTTACAACATTAATTGAGTTCATGTTAAGAGTGGGATCGTTAGTTGGAAGTCAGGGTTCGCAATAACCTCTGAACTGGAAATTGCGCTATAGCTGTTTTGTGATATACCGTTCGAAGCCAGATTCATGGAAAGCCTAGCGGCGTGAAAGCTTCCATATAACACATTCAGTTGAGACGTGCTCGAAAACCACTCCAACGAGAGTTATTCCGCTTTAATTCTGTTTCCTTTGAGTTATGCTATTTCTCGAAAAACTTCTCGAGATATTCATTCACAGACCACCACCTCAGTTTGGGACTATCATACTTCGTATGTTTGTCCTATCTATTAAAGAGACGGTCGACCATACTCATCACGTGCTTGACTATCCTATGATAATATGAAACGCATAGCAGGACTATCATAGGTAGTGAATGCCTGTGAGTAAGAGGCATATACTGCCTGAATGATTCGTGGACCTAGGTTAGTATTGACATCGTTTTTTCGGGAAGGCATTCCGTGCTTTTCATCTGTTTGGATAAATGTTTGAAGAACTGGCATGTTCGCTTAAAGTCGTTCCTGTGACGTGTGAGTTCTGCTCTCCATTCATTCGACTTCAATTGTTTTCGCGGGAAAATTATACACCCCTGAATGGGGAAGTTTCACTAACAAAGAACGGTCACGGTTCTGTGCGTGATTACTCTCTCGTTTCGCTATCAGTATAGACTGTGGGCCAACGCCATTCCTCTTGCATTTGTGTAGTCCATATCATAGCTAAGGGCAACTCAAAATCATTTGTATCTGACTTCTAAAGATATAACTAACATGAAATCGTCTCACATTACATTTCAAAACTTGGAATGTCTTGTGCACGTCAAAATCAACAACATTTTTTCAGTGATGAACAGTTATCATCCATTCTCTTTTCTCCGTATTCAAATTTACCTATAGACTCTCGAAGAACATCACAATGACGTGGACTGGCAAACATCTACAGTATGCAGACACCATTCTTATAAGCAAATAATGTTTGCCTCAATTGGTAAATATTTGTGTCGCTGATTCAGTATTGAACAAATTTACTTCTGAGCGGCCCCATCTGGATTACAAGACAGGCGACATGGTATGGTATAATCTGAGACTTGTGAAAACACCTCAGGACGTGTGGATTTGATTGAGTCCATCCAAACTATTCGCAAACAGTAGCGGGAATGATATCATTGAGTCATTGACAGGGAAGGGGGAGGCTATACTCTCGTCTGAGCATGCGAGTATCCAGACATTGTGAATTTTAGCATAAGCACGGTATGACCTACATACATCAGCCGACCGATGAGACATCGCAACTTGCTATGCTGGGAGGTGTAACTTTCAACCAAACTGTTGCTTAGTGGAGATTGCATAACTAGTAACTGTTAATATTTGTCGATATATATCATATATCAATATATATCAATATTATATAGTGCATCCGGGAAATTGGTAAATGAACTTTGATTTATTTAGTATGTATTCAGTCGTCACATCAATAGTTATAATACTATTGCTTGTCACACTAGTTTGGGGCCTACTAGGGTCATGTGCGATATCGCATAACCTGGTCTGTTCCAAACAGGCTCATGATTGTCTAACACCAAAATGACCAAATATACTGACATGACATGGTGTTTCATACATTTTGTGTCTCCTGTGCGGAGATTCACAGATATTCCGTATATTACTAGAAACCATATGTTCGTGAGTTATTTCAACTAGAATGTTGTCTACTTTCTTTGTGAAGCGCTCGCTCAGATGCCTGTGATTGAGTGTCATATAACCACTAGTCAATATCATTATTATCATGTAAGGGCTCCCGAAAAGAAAAAAAACACTTGACAATAATTTTCACGCAAACTGAGATGGCCAGTAACACATCTGAGACAGAGGGGTAATTAGACTGAGATAGACAGACTGGAATAAAGATTTCATCTGGGACTCGTCATTTCCTCTCAAATAACGAGGACATGACTTAATCCGCGTCATATTGTTTACTTAGTTCGCACATTATATATTCCGCTCTTTAGTTACCGAAGAATCAAACTCATTATCTAAGTAGACATACGCAAATGTTTTTCTCCAAATCGCCCAAAGAGTTAGGTTCGCTGCGCAAATCATACTCAAATTGACACACCATAACTCATGATAATTAAAACCGTTTCTGCGAAACGGATGCTTCTCGCTTCTTGAGAGATGAATTATACTGTTCGAGATCGGGTTGCGTGAACATAAAAGCTGAGTGCCCCTATTTGACTGAAGAACCATGTGTATGACGACAATTTGGACAGATGCATGCTCATACAGAATCTGATGAGGGATTATGTGCGAGCGTATCGATATCCCGTTATGTGTTGGACCCAGTACTACTGTCACTGAAAACCATGTACTCGAGACTGCTTTCTCAGTGTCAGCACTGACTGTAATTTCGAAAGACTAAAATATCTATAGGGTGCATTTGTTCATCGATCCAAAACAAAAATTAAATTGCATCACTTGATTTTAAAAATAAGAAACAGACTGGTGAAATATCACAGCCCACTGGTGATCTACATATGTATCAATCTAGTACTGAAATATAGCATCCACGATTTATAGGAACAAGTACTTTATGAGCCGATGACTTCTAAGTTCTAATAAAAAACTGAGACCCCCCTCAGCCTGAAAAAGGATAAACTGATCACTGTCGTATTGATACGATTGATCCCAGTAGAAAAATCGGAGAAGACTCGTTTTGCCAATGACCTCGAATTACCATTTCAGTGAGGACGAGGTCGATCATGGCACAGCGATAACACTGTAACATGTATATGTGAACGTTCATTGGAAAATGGTCGAAAGTTGCTGCATCCAATAATTCGTGCTTTCTTGGCTTGAGTAGAGCCTGTTACTGTAAAGATTAAACGTGGAGTGGGTTTAGGGGAGGCTCTTCCCTGCTCCACCTTCGAAACAACCTATAACAATAATGGTCTAAATGGTAAAATAATTAACTGGGGTAGTATTGTACACATTGTAGAATGACAGAAGAGCATATAATATTAACATCTTTCCATATTTGCATAACGAATGAGGTAATTTGCATATTAAATGAGGTCAATTTGGGAAAACGATTTGGCCAGGGAATGTTCTACAACATTGTGTAACATATCAAAACTTCTAGTGTGATGCAGGGAGTGATGGAAACATATCAATATCATGTATGAATTACCATATTTTATGAAATTTTCAGGAACTCGCCTATAATTTTTTTGACATATTTTCATCGATTCATCGAAATGTTCATCTTTGTTTGAAAATGTCCCGTTTACGAGAAGATGAAGCGTGCCTCACTTTGACTGAGTGATCACGGAGTGTATGATGACAGTTTGTGTTCTACGCCCATATATGACAGTGCGCCAAGCTGTCTCCACATCGCTTTACAAATTGTTAATCCAGTGGGAGGTCACTTGTATCGGCAACAACCTTCCCCCCAAGTACGCGAGGCTGCTTTGTGTGATACAAGTGCATCTGTTTATTAGGCTATCAAAAAATGATCCGGCTTCATCAGTCAGCAGCCCCATTAAAATGTTGAGAACCGCAACAACACCTGTTTGAAGTAACTTGATTACAACTTCTACCAAATTACATGTAGTACCATCACCTTTAATTTATTGATTGTCACCTGAGTACCATGCATTCCTCGCGATTGAACGGGGAACTAACAATATCTTCCAAATGCGCAACAAACTGTGGAACCTCCAAGTATCAAAACTCATTAAAGGTCTATGAGATACTGTAAAGGCCTACCCAATATACCCACGTCTCTTGAATTAAGCCCATGCTGCAGTGGGTAGATCAGAGCCCCATGATAATTCTACTCAGTTTTGAACTCGCTCAGCGACAGGAACACATTCCGGCTGACCCACCCAGACATTCCTATAAATGATTCCAACACAGTCAGCTGTACCTTGTCCGACAGCTCTAATGGGCTTGTAGTCGTTCTCACTTAGCTCTTTATAGCGTTTGCCTTGCTGATAACAACAGCCATAGTGGGTGTTTTTTTATTTGAACAAAGGCTATCTCAATCATGGTATGGTCACGATTACCCATTATAGTATTGTGTTCTGTACTCGCGGGTGATAGCGATTAGGCGTTTCCATCTAGAATACCTATATTCATGATTCCTATCATACGTAGGCCTACTTCCCGAACGAAAGGGGTCGTTAGAGAAATCCACCATGGAAATTCATTGAGCCAATGAGCTGCATGGTTCTCTTACTACCGAAACGTCGGATCTCTTAGTAAAAATGTGCACCGATGAGTTTCGGCAGTTGGAATGTCCATGCTCATTGACGAAGGTTTCACATTCCACTGTAATTCCCATGCATTGAATCGATCGAACCTACACGTGTGCCTCACTTTACTAACAAAGTGAATGCCCTGTCTCGGATATCCATTAACCTTTAGTGCATGCTGACTATTTTGCACTCCGCAGGGATAGACAATAAGGAAAGGTAAATTACCTCCAGTCTAACCGTCTTCGGTGTGAGTCAGAGACCGTACCAGAAAACACAGGCGAACGAGTATACTTTTTGGATGAATCTTACAAATATCTCTAATAAACGAGTTTCGAGTAGGCATAGCGCAATCTTCCTCATTTGTGAATACTTTGACATCGCGGTCACTACTGCCCCTAGACGTAACCTCAGACTGCTCATGGAATTATTAATAATTATTATAGATTCGATAATTGTTAGAAAAAACAAAAAAACAAACAAGAAAACCCCCGGTCTTCGAACTTATTATGATGATGGTAAGAACCTACAAAATGGACTGATCAAAAACAGCCGACATGGCTGCCTGGCAGCCAAATGGCGACAAGCAGTATACGTCTTTGCAAGAACAGATGGATATATGCTATGTCCTTTCAGCGTGGAGTTTATTGGACTTCTGATCATAGCCGGACGAGGGAAACAACAGTTAAGACGTACTTTACCGAAAACTTGTTTTATTATTTTTTAAAGCGGATACTGATGTGTTCCAGACAACACGTTGCATGTATTGAGTACTGGCAGTACGACGGTATTATAGACCACAAGCTCGGAGCTTGAGAGGGTGCCCACTCAAGATGACTTACACTTTCAAATTTAACTCTCTGACCGTTCGATGGAAACGTAACGTAATACATTGTGAAAATCTAAATAACCTTCGATAGATCATTGTTTTTCTCGGCCTGAATCTCTAGAGAATACACACACCTCGCCAAGGTTCAGGATATATATCAAAGGCCTCTTTTGACTGCGACAATATTATGATTTCAGTCTGTCACCTATGCATGAGGCGTTGACGCCGCTCTATAAAACTCTCGTGTTACATGTTTGTGATTCGTCATATCGTCTAAAATTTTGAGATACATTGATTGATGGGTAGCAGGATATTACACGTTGAATCATATGGCATAGCACACCTGTTGGGTCCGTTCTGGGCATAACGCAGCTCTCTATTCTCAACAAACTGATGGCCCCAGACGATCAGGACAATGAGCCAATACTTTTGTGGCTAGATATGGATATATGGAAGAGTAAGAAAACTGAGTTTCCTGGATCTACAGTTTCAAGCCAACATAATTCCAAGTCCTGGTCCTTTCCATGTAGTGCTCTGTGCTTTACGGTGTCTTGGGGCAACTCTTGAATGAAGCATGGATTGAGGCCGTTCTGTGCAGTAGCGTCACTGTAGTGAAGATACTGATACTGAAGATACAAAAACTTACGCAAATCTTTGTGAATACGGCCCCAGATCACTAGTTTTATTTGATTTCTGGATCGAGGCATTCTGCAAGCAACATCCAGTGCTACTCAACAAACTTCTGCAAAAAAACATATGAAAACGGCATGTCAAGATGGTCTGAACATAGCACACGCAAATCGTGAATTGGTGAACTTGGTATCCGATCTGAAGCTAGTGGAAACGCTAGATTCATTTGACTAGGAGAATGAGAAGTATCCGTTGTACAAGTGAGCTCGTTTGTATATATATGAAACAGGTTGACAATCTACCCCACTTCATGCGAGGTACCCGCGACCATAACTGGCTGTTGTACTTTGCCTCACTGGAAAAAATGTGCATCTACTTCTTCGCATATAACAGACATGACTATGCACAGAACATTCCCGACTACATCGCACACATGTATCACCTGGAAAGATGCCATCTCTCGACATGACAGGAGCTCAAGAATGCTGACTTTGTCGTCAGTACGAACTCTGTTGCATTCACATCCGTTTGAACTGATCACGCACAGGTACATGTGAACAAGATCCACAAAGGTAAAAGTGCCATTTCTGGCTTAACCACCGATCCCCAGGGTTTGCTCAAATATTGCCTCAGCTCCTCAGAACTGACAAAGCTGGCTGGCGAAACCGAGCGTATGTAAATCAATCAGATCATCTCCCGAAGAAGCACCACCAACACTCAGCATCTAAAACTGCACGATGTCAGTGCAAACCCCTTCAATGCACTAGAACATAATGATGGATCTGAAATGAAATTGGTGAACTTCGTCACCAAGCGGATAATGCCAACGGCAGTGCAGCATGATATTTCAGATATGGAGGTACGCGGACACACATGCATCACCTGCAACATATGTTAATGAGAGGGTGAATGGAGACAATAACAAGTGGGACAAAATATCGAAGCACAAGTTCGCAAGTATGCTTGGGAAGGTGGATGCAACAGTATTATACTGAAGGCTTCCACCGAAGTAGCTTGTAAGTAGCTTGGAAGCCACTAACTCCATGTTCATCCGCCTGCTGCTCGTTGTAAAATCCTCGAGAGGACTGGACCTTGAAATAAACTTGAAGTGCCACCCTCTTCCGGAATCATCTCTATCTGGAAGAGGCTGGCTGAGGGATAGGAGGTCAAGGGTCATTAATTATACTTATCTGTTGCAGCCTGATTTCGGACATATTTACACTTTCTGCGTTCACCACTTCATCTGGTAGCTTATTCCAATATTTCCATAGTCTGATGAAATATGAATTCTTCCGGCATTCCAGCCTGGCAAATTTGGGTCATTTCATTCCCAATTCGAATTAGCACAATTCAATATAATATAATATGATGATGTCTTCAATTCCTCCACCAACATGAATTATTTTTAATAATTACGCGATGTCATCATAGTAGGGCTACCTTTCTGACACGTCATGTATCTAAATTTACCTAGGCGAGAATTAACAAAGAATTCGAAATATAGGAATAACTTTTTTCAATTATTTTTATTTTTTAATTGCTCGGCCTCACAAAAACATGTGTCTTTGCTTCGCTCCTCCGTTGTTTGTTTGCTGACAACACACCGCTTATAAATATTTCGAGTAGCCGATAACTTTATCAAGCCCCATCGTTGTTAGAGGACAGCAAACAATAATGTCGGTTGAAGGGCCTATTTGCGATTGTTATATAATGTCGAAGTCAAGTTAGTAGTCAATATCTGTACTGGCAGAACATATGTTAATATTCAATAACAAGTGAGGACTTTCGACTGAAAACGACTTATGATATCAACGTTCTTGTGATTTGGCTCGAAACTACATTTTGCAATTACTTATATTCAAATTTACGACATGAAATGACATTACTCAGCATAAGGTCGCAAACTGACTGAACGCACTCCTTGCGCGGGCCTATTGGCATGTTACCATGTATCGGTTGGTCGTATCCCTACTTCCTTGAAAAATCTCTTATCATAAAACTAAGTGCAATCATGATAAATTCAGGATACGGAAAGCCAGTTACGAGGGTAGTTGGATACGTTAATTACCAAAACAAATGAGATTACTTGTTCAGCCAGGCCCTCCCACTGGAACATATCATTAACTCCTTTTCTCAAAATTGGGTTTTCGGAAATTATTACAAAGGGTATAGTTAGGTCGGATTTTCTTATTGACATTTTATAAGTGCCTCAGTGACAGGCGAATTTATGATCATCTCTTCAACTCTCCCACCACAATAAAATGAGTTTAATCGCACAGCTAGTATCATATCATCTATCATATAATCTTTCCCATTCCCATTCCCTCCTGATTTGGTCAGCAGCTTCCGGAAATATTATAAAGTATAGCTAAATTCAACATAATCTATTGAAATAATCACTCGTTTTGTCTTGTTTTAGTAACTAGTTATAGTTATCAATAATTAGGTTCTACTACTAGCCGAAGTTGTCATCATCTCCTCACTTATTTCTCCATACAAATGCTTACATTCCTACGAGTGTCCTCTCCGTGGCCAATCCAGCTATGGGGAAATAGGATAGGCCAATCATTAATGAATTCATTCACTCCCCAACTGCATGCCTGAGGCATCCAATATCAGCTGGATCCGCACGTTTGTTAACAATGAGTTGGAACTGCACATTTGTGCACAATGAGAGACGAGAGAGTGAAGAAATTAAAAGCAGATGCAAAAGCAGAAGTCACGACAACTTCCAAAATATCCTTCAGTTATAGATGGCATGTTATCGCGGCCTATAGACACTGTGCAGATTCAGCCATTATCAGATGCCTCAGGCAGGTTGTTAGTAGTGAATGAATTTATTAGATAAATAGCTGACAAAATGACAGGAGCTATTAATTTAGAATTGTTTCATCTTGGTGACAGATGAAACTGACCAAGCCCCTCGAAAGTACCCCCCAGAAGACCGAAATGCATTATAAATCAAATGCTGGCGATGGATGCCGCAGGGTGAATTATCTGATATAGTCTTTACATATTTTTTAAACCTAATGAACGAGAGCCGAAAATGGCGGATCCAATCGTGGGGGTATGGTAATATATCTGAGTTATCATGAGTCAAACATATACATGATTTCATCAGCGCGTGGTTGGTGTCATGAAACTATGACTGTGTATTATGTGCGCCTAACCAAGCAGAAACATTGCATCGCCTCATTCGAAATTGGTTTTATCTGGGAATTATAAAAAAAAGTGTTTAGTACTGAATATCGAAATGAATCTTATTAAAATATATAGATATATAAAGATACAATTTTCAGCAGACACGAGGCCATGAGTCACCCTCCTTTCAAAAATTACTTTGTGTCTTCCAGGAACTAATCAGAAATAGCCATTATAAGAGCCCTAGGTGGTAATAAATATATTAGATGTGATATCTATCAAGGATAAATTTGAGTGATTTATTCATTGGAAGAATCGATGACAGTTTAAATTGAAACTGACCAAGAAAACCCTTTTACGTATACCCAAGTAGAGAGGAAATAAACGCAAGGGAGAAACTGATTGTTCATGATTAGTTTATAGATGAAAGATTACCAATTATATAGATATAATATATAGAGATATATATACATATTTATGGATCATATATATAATATCTATCGAGTTTTTTGTGGTTAGTTTTGCATAT
>JAUOBX010288391.1:0-11254 GCA_032360705.1 Eupentacta quinquesemita
GTTGAGGGGGAGAAGGTTGTTTTACTTAGTAAATTAGGTTAATTTGAGTTCTCACTACCACATGGGAGTGGCCTACAGTTTTCTGATAAGCCCTCGAGAGATTCCAGGCCACTTCCTTCCACATATTCACTTCTAATCCAGTTGTAATATCTCATGCATGTGATTTCTTGTACTATTAATGTAAATATGTGGAGAAACAAATAAATGAATGAATGAATATATAGTATTGCAGCTTTTTCCAAATTAAAATTGTAAACAAATCGCAGGTTGTTGTGAAATTTGAATAATTGATTTCTCTGTTAGATTAGTGACGTAGCAGAAGGCCAACAAAGCTCTCACAACGCGCAGATCATTTTACTGAGTTACTATCCTCATAAGTCTTCGGTTAGTATCGAGGGGATTGAGAAGAGGTTATTTGAGATAACGATGAATAATTCTAGTCAATCCCCAAAGGACGCCGATTTTATTGATTGACTCGTAACTGATCGGAGATACCCAATAGGGTATATATTATGTGAAAAACTGTCTGCATCTAGTTGCATCATATTCTTGGAGGTCAATCGATAATCTTCGGAGGAAGTAGGATTTGCTAGACCACTTCTCCTAATTCCACCTGTATTTTGTTTGCATATTCAATTGTTCTACTATTGAGAAGCGCAAACACACTAAGCCTGTTCACGGTTGCATTCCACGCCGTATGCTAATGATCTGTGTCGAAGGTCACTCGGGTGGCGCGCGGAGACCGGAGTGCTCGAATAGTGTAAAAAGCAATGGAGATATCGCTCGTCCGAAGGTGGGGCAATCTTTCGAAAGTCCCCTGGAGAAAACTATTCATCCTTTCACCACAAAACTTCACTAACATTTCCCCCACACTTGAGGACAATAACATAGTCGAAGAATTTGTAAGATTACATAATTTCCAAGTAGTTATGGCAGTGTGC
This sequence comes from Eupentacta quinquesemita, assembly GCA_032360705.1. Lineage (NCBI taxonomy): Eukaryota > Metazoa > Echinodermata > Holothuroidea > Dendrochirotida > Sclerodactylidae > Eupentacta > Eupentacta quinquesemita. The sequence goes on from JAUOBX010288391.1 coordinate 942, forward strand.
AAATACCCCGTAATTATAAGTTAATGTGTGAAATTTCGTCTTATCCCGAACGTTTAATTGGATTTAGCCGCTGTGAGCATGCGCATCGATAACCGTGAACTGGCTCATATTTATACACAGTTCCGATTGAATATATAGCCTACAGCCCGCAAATCGGGCATAGCAAAATACACGTAAGATTTATATCCCGGATCCTGTTTTCATTGATTGAACGTACCCAAAATAGTATTGCATCTTTTTTAATTAAAATTGTAAACAAATCTCAGATTGTGAAATGTGAATAATTGATTTCTCCGCTAGATTAGGGACGTAGCAGAAGGCCAAAAAGGTATTACAACGCGCAGATCATTTTACTGAGTTACTATCCTCTTTCGTTTGGTATCGAGGGGATTAGGGAGATGTTATTTGAGATAAAGATGAATAATTCGAGTCAATCCCAAAAGGACGCCGATTTTATTGACTGACTCGTAATTGGTAGACGATACCCAATGGGGTATGGATGAAAAAAACCTGTCTGTCGCTAGCTGCGTCATATTCTGGGAGGTCAATCGATGATCTTCGGAAATTTGTAGACCACTTCTCCTAATTCCATCTGTATTAACAATGTATAGTGTATCCCACTGGTAAATCGCAAGCGTTGTCGTTTGTCTGTGGCATAACGAGTGGGTGGGTTGCCTGATATAGCTGCATTTAGTTAAACTACTCCGTAACACCAGAACATCAACACTAAAAATTATATGCCGCTGCTAGTTAGGATGATTGTCCAAGACAATTGGCGGGCAATTCCGCCCGTGAGTTTCCCGCCATGTCAAGTCATTGTTCATGCAATTATTTTTCTGAGGGAATCTTCCAGCTGATGAAGCAATGAAGCAACTGAAATGATATTTTATGATATTAACTCCTCCAGAAATCTGTCGAAATTCGGCACTAATGCATAGATCATAAGCAGCGATCATTCAAATTCGCTTGCTGAATCTAAATAATAAAACGACTCCGTGTATAACACAGACGGTAAATGCATTGGATTTATACTGGATCTCCTCATATTGGAATAGCTATAAGCTAACGAACTGTGGACCCACCTGCATACCAAGGCTAACTGTTATCTCATTATTGCCGGCATGTCACTGGAATAAAGCAAGTAGAATTATACTTTTGTGATATTATCTCCTCCAGGAATTTTTCGCAAGTTAGCAGTAAGGCACACAGGTATATCATGAGACGCAATCATTCTGCGTTGGCCGAATAATAATGAAACGATTCACTGTGTATAGGTAAGACAGTAAACCTAAATGTATACTAGGTTATTTGGGCTAACCCGAAGAACTTTATACATACCCAACTGAATACTTATATGTTTTCTTTAACAATTGCCAGCAGGTTCTACTGGAATGAAACGAGTATAATGGCCTCCATATTTCCTCTAGAAATTTGTCAATATTCAGCGCTGATGCGTAGATTGAATATCTATAGTCCGCAATCATTTTAAATTCTGTCTGTCAAACCATGCTCCAATACCGTATGTTTTTCGATTCTGTGTATATATGAGAGACGACTGAACTAACTCGATTAGCCTATCTGTACTGGTAACTGTACCGAAAACCTATACTATATTATAAACTTAATTAGGATTGACCAGTTCGAACAAGGACCTCGAAGATTATGAATCGTGTTTATTTACAAGGAAACAAAAAAAATTGCATCGTAGTTGCGGAAGCATAGATAAGCGATGATGTACCACAACGAAACAGGGTGGTTATTTACATCTGCATTTGTGTCTATTCCAGAATATAAACACATGAATTATACGATATATCACCGTATGATGTTATGTTCATGAATTTATTTACGAAAACAACAAATGAGGTATCATGTATGATTGTAAATATTCAACGTGGGTATAGATCTACTTTTGTCTTCTCGCAAACGTATGAGTGTGTACGTGTGTTACTCAACATATATAGTGTTTCACAAGTAACCGTGAAATATTATTAGACGAAAAGATTTTAATTGCAGGTATTTTGTGAGCTATATCATTTACTACGTTAGTAAGAAATCGACAGAGCCTCCATTTTTGTAATTTATTCATTTGCTCATCGGATTATCTGTCCTGTATAATATCATATACTATTCATGCTGTAAAAGACTTACATTGTGGAAAGAGACAATGAATATGATGAAAAAAAACAACGTATTTTTCCCCCTCATCACCAACAGCCTGATTCTGATGATCGTTATGTCTATGTCAATTAATTACTGAAATAATATAATATAATTTGTCACCATTCATCACGTGATCAGCAGTTGGAGTTCCTGATTTCCAATATTTTGCTGTCCTCTGGTCACCTTCGTTATATATATAAGACAAGAATCTTAGTTCGATCGAGGCGAACCTTGATTTACTCTGATATGGGCACGATTTCATCAAAAACATAAACAATTGTTAACGGTTGAGATTTTCATATTATTTCAAATCGATTGAGCTTGATCATATCCGAGTAGATGGAACTCATGATGAGTATATAAACCCTATTGTTGCGTCATTCGGTCGAAGTCCTCCAAGGTCAGCAGTCGAAATTCATTATAAAAATGATGAGCCCAGAATGCTCGCTCTGAAAAAGTGGTGTGTAACTTTCTCAGAGCGACCCTCAACTATTAGGAGTCAGGTTGTTGAACAATGAGTGTGTGAAGAAAAAGAGTATCGACATGGTATGCATGATCACTTTACTAAATCTGCCTGGTTGATATAATATATACTTAGTATATATATATATATATATATATGCTTCCACATAACGAGAATAAGCTATCGTGTTATTTAAGCCCTACTACTACATGGATTGTGGATTGGTCCGATTAGAAGTCACCCTACGTTAGGATACATCACGACAGCCAATGAGCCTTTTGACGTAATCTTACCACATCTAGCACACCAAGTGGAAATATTTTACTACAAAGTTGATCCTTGTTGCACATATCTGGCGTAAAAGTGATAGTAACTCCCTGATAAACATGGTTCTACCATAGTATAGTAAACCCGCTGTATATAAAGTGGTCGTGATGCAAATTGTTAACATATATGTACAATTTTATTCTTCAGTTGATAGAAGACCGCCTGTTATCACCGACTGCCCCGATGACACTACAGAGCCCGTTGAACTCGGACTGTCGGGCCGTCCAATTGCCTGGGTCCCTCCTACTGCCACTGATTTGTCCGGAGTAGCTATTCTGGGGACCAGGTCACACGATCCGGGGGATTTTTTCATCATAGGCAGTACTCGAGTTACATACAGGTTCATTGATGGTAGCAACAATGGCGACGAGTGCACATTCGTAGTCACAGTCGTGGAAGGTATATGATATATAACTTTGTACACCATGAACTTAGGTACATCAACACCCATACTAGGTGTAAGTTGTTACTTTTCTTTTGTGCATACTTGAACACTCAGGTGGAATTGTAATATTGTGACTGATTAAATGTGAAGACCAAAATAAATAATAACTTATACTGATTACTAAAAATGAAATTACTAAATTACTGAAATGAATCAATACAAGATTGTTGGAATATCAGGGAATATGCCAACAACACTGGGACAGGGAATACACTCGAATGCCGAGGAGGCCTAACGAAGTAGTGTACTCCTTGCAGAAGATGTGTTGTTTCATCCATCTTCTGCAAGGATTACACTACTTCGTTAGGCCTTTCCGGCTTTTGCCATAGGAATTGTATTCCCTGTCCCAGTGTTTTATTCCCTGATATTCCCTGATATTTCGACAATCTTGTATTGATTAATTTAAGTAATTTAGTTTTTAGTATTTAGTATTAGTTGTTATTTATTCCAGTAATTTATGTATTTATTAACATTTTGATAAATCAATAGAACGAATGAAATTTTCAGAGGATACCATGAGATGCTTATTAATAACTCAATATGGACATTGATTTGATTTTCATGATCAGACGTGACTTGTTCTTACATAACATGAAGACAATACGAGTTTAGAACCGCGAATTATGAATGTATAAAGGCCGGATTACATATGTGCGGATGCGGGATAAATGTCAAAATCGTTGTTTCGTGAAGGTGGATAGTTTTTGGAACGCGAAAATGATGTAGGATGGTGGGCAAACACAAATATATATAACAGCTCATAAATACGGACGTTGAAGTGCTTTATGAAGAAGATATTCCATATAACTCCTCTGCGGCATGCGGCAATAATGCCGCATTGGTCCGTGTGTTGATTCTGCTTACACGACGCTTGTTCCATCTTATTCAAACGATTTTTTGCTAGGGTGGGATATATTTTCATCTCTGTTACCATAATACAGCTTATTCGGGCACTATACACGTTTGCGATCGCGTACGAGCGACGTTTATGTGTTTTGCCGCATCCCGCATCCGAACATATGGAATCCGACCTTGAGTATGCTTCTTCCACCCGTAAGCAATGAATCATCACTTTCCTTGGCCTTATATTCTTGAGATGGCATAATTGGACAGAGCTTTCATGGGCGCCAGCTCTGTCAGAGTATTCTTTCCATTACACAAAGCTATACACGCATTCGATAGCAAATTTATGCACGACTGATGGTTATGCTAATCAAAATGTATCTCAAATGTTTTCTCTCAGTTGACACAACACCGCCAGACATCGCAGATTGTCCGACAGATCTCACTGTAATGGCGGAGCTCGGATTAGCTGGGATAGTGGTGGAGTTTACCCCTCCGACAGCTACTGATCTATCAGGACAAGTTAATGTCCTGTCGAATACCCACGACCCCGGGGACCTCTTCGTCGTCGGTACTACGAGAGTTATCTACCGATTTGCAGACGCCAGCTTCAATATCGCTGAATGTTCATTCTTGATCAACGTGGTGGAGAGTAAGTCGCGCCTTTTTATGGGTTATGGTGGAACTTGGTCATAACGATGACTATGTATGTGTCATTCATGTTGTTGAAAAACAAAGATCCAAGGTCATCTGAGTCATAAATTTGAACCATTCCGTGAAAAATGTGCTGAAGCTGAAATAAGATGATCTCGAAAATTAATCATTATATCCCCGCGACGCGTTAAGCGTCTGGGGATATCATGGTTTTGGGGTGTGTCCACCGCCGCCGCCGCCGTCTCTGCCGGAAACTTAATTCGTTAGCGCAATGACTCTCTAACGCTTCGTCCGATCAATTTGTTGGCACACATGTCCGCCTTAGTCGAATCTTAGATGGGTTCGAAAGTGGGCATTCCTGCATGACTGCTGCCCTCTATGTTGTAGGTTTTTGCAAAAAGTCGGTTTGTCCGATTTGGACAAAACTTGGACTCCAGTTGGGTGTGGACTCAAGTTGGTCTCCCAAAACATGGTGGTCATTTCAAGGTCACCGGAGGTCATAGGCGCGTAATTTATGCGATTTTCCTAACTTCGTCGGATTTGAACGAAACTTGGTGGATGTGGACTATAGTTGGTCTTGAAAAACATGGCAGCCATTCCAAGGTCACCGGAGATCAAATAAGCGTAAATTATGTGATTTGCCTAACTTTGCCGGATTTGAATGAAACTTGGTGGATGTGGGATATAGTTGGTTCTGAGACACATGACAACCATTCCGAAGTCACTAGAGGTAACAGTTGCATAACATATGCGATTCCCCTGACTCAGTCTGATTCGAATGAAACTTGGTGGATATGGACTTCAGTTGGTGCTGAACATTATGAGGGCATTGGAGGTCAACCGGACATGCTTCATGCAAGTTTCCTGATTATCAAATGTAAATATCATAATTAATGCGGGGATGTACACGTGGGCAGTCCACCGCCTGCCCATGTCTAGTTATTACTGGTATGGATCTGAGGTGAAAGGTAATATGGGGGTAGTAATGGCCAGAATGATCATATCCAGAACAATATGAGAAAAATGCTTCTTCCATAGATTGAATTTAGTGATTATGAAAGTATGTCAGTATTATCATTAACCAATGTTTCATATTGGGTGTTCATGAATTTGAGGTCAAAGGTAGTCAAGTTCAGCCATTTTGTGGAGATTCCAAAATGCTCCTGCTCCTACAGCTTGACTCAGATGGGCAAGAAAGTTGCCAGTAATGATGGGGAACAGAGTACATGTGTGGTGTAACGGGGTTTTGGAAAGGTACCCATAGTATACAGGTATACCATTATACACGCTACGTCACCAGGGGAATCAAAAGGCGCTGCGAACACGTGTATCAGTGTTATTTGTACTATGATCTGCAGATTTGTATATACGTATTCGATTTCAAATATGATATAGCTCAGTCAGTAGAGCTCCGGTTCAATGAGTATGAAAGCTGCGAGGACCATGAGCTTTCAGGTGTGTCCCCAGGCGTGTATGGGATATGTGCGGAAACCTGAACCCCTAGATGTTGTGAGTCGTAACCTACTCCCCGGGATCGTCGGGGAGTGTGCCCTTTTCTCATGACCAGGGTATCCATATTCATCACTTTTCTTCATCCTACCTTTAGTCGATGAAACACCACCAGTCACTGTTTGCCCGGCCGATGTACCGGTTATCATTGAGATACGCTCTGGTGTTGGACAAGCTACGTTCCCTCTCGCCACTGCTACAGATCTCTCTGGTGGCGTCACTGTCTCTTGTAGCCACACTAGCGGATCGTCATTCCCAACTGGTACAACTGTAGTCACATGCACCGCGGTTGATTCAAGCGGAAACAACGCACAGTGCACATTCAACATAAATGTTTTGGAAGGTATATATCCATGTTTTTGTAATCTATCTATCTATCTATCTATCTATCTATCTATCTATCTATCTATCTATCTATCCAGTCCGTTAACATTTACTTTCAAATGGCTGCCAAATGTTCGTTCTTCGACAGATGTTTACCAAGCTCGGAGACAATTTCCATCTTTGACCTTCTGAAAATCAAGGTCAAAGGTCATTAAAGAGGCATATTGAGCTGTTCCGTGCAAAACTGCAAAACGCTACTCTTTCTACAGAGAACAGTAGATTTTCTCGAAATTGGGTGATGATGTACCTTAGGCGGTGCTACCTAAATTTTTTCGCTGATATTGAATATGTACTCGTTTCGCGACAATAACGCCGAAACTGTGAAAAGTGCAAAATATTCCTCGAAACCCCTCTCCTCATACAAAGAACAATGAATGATCTCGAAATTGGGTTATAATGTTCCTTGAGTGTTGCCTGTCAGAAGTAGTTCATATATTTTTTCATGAATGGTAATTGGCAAAATCTCATCATTCCTGCAGAATTTGTTGGATTTTCTCGAAATTTTGGTCTAATGTTCTCAGGCAGTGCTTGTTTGTTAGTGTCTAATGCCAAAAATTATGACAGATCGTCTGTCAGGTGGGGACGTAAAATAGCAGTCCCGGGAGCAGGTTGGGATTGGTCACAGTACACCCCTGCCTTGATATGATCTGAGCACTGATCCAAGAGAGAAGGTGAGTTATCGCCCAAGATCAACACGGCCGGGGTTCATCGAAGAGCAATAAGTGGCTTCCTGAACCTGTAGCAATCGAATAAAAACTGAATAGCTACAAAATGCTACTTCTCCTACTGAGGACAAGATTTACTGGAAATTGAATTGTAATGTCTCTTGGGCAGTTTGGGTGCTTCCTGAAATATATATAGCATATTTTACTGTAATTAGAACAACTGTTTGTCATGAAATGCCAAGGGCGGCCAAACTGTCAAACTCGATTGAAAAAAAAGACCCTCACTTACTTAAGTATTCAGCACATGTTCAGGGATCTGCCTTTGCTAGTCGACACTGGTCGGGGTATCCGACACTCGGCCTCCCCAACCTGCACAGGAATGAAAACTTTTTAATTTCACCCGTTGAGGAACTAGTTCAATGTCATTGTTGACAAGCGAATTGTGAGAATTTTCACAGATTTTCGCCGGCACAAACATTTTGGCTGGGTATAACCCTACATGTTTCGTGAAATTAGACATATTAGAGCTCTGGGTCACCATTGCCAATTTTTAGGACCAACTAAATTATTCAAGCCACCATCCCACTCACAACTTGACACTGGTACTTGCAAAATGTTGGACTCTGTGGTTACACGTCTAATGAAGTCCCTCACAGATACAATTTATTTATTAGTACGACTGGTTCAGTGTGCTGAATGGAAACTGCAATGAATGTGCTGTACTATTTACCTGGAGAACTCGTTACTGATAAGCTGGGGGTTGACAAGTAACGAGTGCTATATGGAAGAAGATGTTTGTGATGGAAGTCAGTGTTCAGCCAATCTCCTGCACGATTCACTATTTCAGCTCTCAACAGGAATCTACAACCAAATAAATAGCGAATAAAGGACTTTGCTCCTGCAGCATAACTGAACCAAAACAAAACAGTGCAGCACCACATCATACAATCCACTGCATATTGAATAGTTATTCGGTTTGAGCTCCTGAACCATTGGTTCTCTAGTTTACTCTTGGTCACAAAATCGCATAACGCCCGATCGTACAATTTTACATTATGTGTACGAGTTTGCAACTGAGGCATACTCTCTTTCCACTCCAGTCCGTAGTTTGGAGCTCCATCGACTGAGCTAATCCGTCTTCTCATTGATATACGGTAGGTTGTCAAGAATCCGATGTGGACTTACAGGAACATCCAGATTTGAGGCACGATCCCATGAAGTCCTAAACGACCAGGCTATCATGTTCCACATGTATAACAGTTGATTCTTCTCACATTTTGCAGTGGACTCTATACCGCCTGAGGTGAGGTGTCCTGATGACATCACTGTGACGATCATCGACGGCTCAGGCGGTGCTTATGTCGACGATTATGGTGGTCCCGTCTTCAAGAGCGATAACTCTGGATCCGCTGAGATCACCTCGATTCAGCCGTCGCCCGGATCGCGTTTCTCGGTAGGGAGTAATACTGTGGTAGTCGAAGCGACCGACCCATCTGGGAATACCGCAACGTGCTCCTTTAACATTATCGTTGTTCCAGGTAAGTTGAAAAGATGATGACACCTAAAATTAATCATATTTAAACCTTATGATTATATTCCCATGTCGACAATATGCTCACTTGATTCATCAATATTAAAGTTCTTCCAGGTTGGATGGCATCTCGTTTGACTATCGCGAATGAGCTTATTCCCTTTTCTAGTTGCTGAAACAATAAAGTGAAACCGTATAGATGTATAATTGATGTGTTTACAGAGATCAGACACTGCAGAAATATTGTCAATGTTGGTTCTTGCACTTTTGAAAAAAATATTCCGATCATATAAACAATGAACTCATCATATGCGGCAGACTTTAATTTGACGCCATTCCGCGATTCCTAGTTGGTTCGAATCGTCCACGGGAAAGGCAGGCACAACACTGAACCTACTGTATGTTCCCCTATGTTAAGAAATGAACGATTCCGGATCCTTGGTATCGTTTCATTTTTGCACCAAATCTCTCTAGCTTTGCACTTTTTATTCGTCTGTCGTTCATATTGTTTCACATATTCTATTTTCAGTCAACCCATGTGATCCAGATCCCTGTCTCAATAGTGGCAAATGTGTCATTGACGGCATGGACTCCTTCCAGTGTGTATGTCCAGACTGCTTCATCGGTGATCTTTGTCAGTCAGGTAAACATTGAAAGAGAAACGTTTACTGCAGTTCATTGGTATTGTATGCTGTGGTTTCAACTCATCTCTATACGTTATTATATGCAAATATATGCTGTATTTTGAACTCGTATCTTGATTGATTCTGGATATAAATCTTGTTTACCCTATGTTAACTGTGAACGATATGGAGGTGACTTCGATGGTCCGATGATATTCTCATTTGTAGCTTTAGGATATGAATATTGTAGGTATATAAACGTCATCTCAGACAGCATTCCTAATATAATAGTATTATATATCATTATATCAATATCTAATAATATCACCTTCTGCAGGATCTGATTTGATTTGGATGACATAGCCACTGCCGGATGGTTACTAGGGAGCCCTGCATGGCCGTGTTCATCGTAGATGAGCACGAGTGGTATCTAGCCTGCCCTTTCTCACTAGTGCTCGGATTATATCGAGGCTATTTTCAACCTGTCTTCCAGGGCGCTATTTTACATCCTAATTCAATGATCAATGAACCCCGGTATCTGACAACTTTTTCAGATCACGGAGGAGCGAAAAAAACGACGAGACTTATTTTAACTAACCTGACTCTCCGTAGTTCAAAAATCCACTACCAGATTACACCACAGGAAAAATTAAAACTATAAAATAAATTGTTTTCACAAACCCCACCTTCATTTGACGTTCCTCTA
>JAUOBX010288502.1:0-11253 GCA_032360705.1 Eupentacta quinquesemita
CAACCCAGTGTTGGGTTCTAAGTCTAATTATTATCACTTATTAGGAATGGAGGTCCCATGCTCGAGTTCAGCTGCTGTGCTCGACCTATAAAACGTTGCGAAAGTTAGTATATAGGGTGGTGCGCTTAAATGTGCCCTAGGTCGATAATTGTGACATGCCGCCCTCAATTGCCACCAAGGAAACAGCCTTGTTGAATTCTATCTTCAAAGGCCTCATGAAATGGAGCTTTTCATCTTTGGTATATTATAGAGTAATTTCTCAGCTATACATCGGTACCTTTCCCGTATAAATCGGGTGGACCGTTGTGGAGAAACCTGCCTTCGAAGTTGGTTGTCCGGTGAGAACATCTCGCGAAATGAGACAATCTCGTGAACATTGGACTTCTCTGGATTTGCATTCAAGGTTCGAGTAATAAAAATCCAAGTCGTACATATATGATGCAACTCGGCACGCCGAATCCAATGGGCCATATCCCGAGTTCATAGCATATTGCGTTAATGAATTATGGTCACTCGTAGAAGCTAGTTACTATCGCCTATATCTAAAAAACTAAACAAGATGTGGAGAAACGAATTGCACCGTTGTGTTGTGCCGCCCCCAAACTCACTAGTACAATGAAAATAACAGACCCAGGTACTCCACTCATGGCCACTAGAAAGGTTGGATTCTTCAGTCACTACCGCCTGTATCTCATCTCTCCATATCTTGTTCAATTTTTGAGATACAGGCGATGGTAATTGAAGAATCTAACCTTTTTAGGGGGGTATAGCTCATTGGATCCGGCGTGCCGAGTTGCAAGAGACAAGGCGAGTTATATCGCCGGTGCTCATCCATGATCAAGGCTACCTTGGTGGGCCTCGATTAGGCTCCTGAGCCCGTAGCATCAAAGTCATATTTGATCGAGTACATCATGTGTGTTATATATCTCCAAACCATAGGCTACTCAGGTGCAATCCTTGCCAGGTCGAGTCAAACCGAAGACAAACGTAGTGGAAGCCAGAGGAACCACACCTCCAATCATATCACAGCTACACGTGTAGTGTCCGTGGTATGGCATTGGGGGTATGTCCGCGCTGCTGGCACCGGTAACTGCAGGCGCTAGCCAATAAATCTCCGATTGATTGGAAACTTGGTACACATGTCAGTCCTATATAAGTCTCGGAAGGATTCAAAGGTGAGCGTTGCTGCATGACTACCGCTCTCTATTTCGCAGGTTTTATGCGTAATTATCAAGCTCCAAGAAACTTGGGTGAGGACTACAACTGGTCTCGAGAAACATGGCGATCATTTCAAGCTTGGCGAAGGTAGATAAGATTCGTGTAATTTATGCGATGCTTCAGGCTAATCTTGTCAGACTTGAGGGGCGTCACAATAGAACCACACGCATCATTTATGTTGGAGGAGAATGTTCAATCTCGCTCTGAATGCAGCAACTGGGGGTGCAGTGTGAACATGCGATGGAAGAGCTTCTTCACATAAGTGGAAAAGAGTAGGAAAACGATCTAGCAATAAACGTTTTTTGTGTGTTATAGACTCCAGGCGAACCTCCTGCATATCGCGCGGGCGAGTATACGGTGGGCCGCATGTAGCCTACAAAAGCTACAATGGACCCTGTTGGGTCTGCTCGGCGTAAACGGTTGGGTCAATGTACGTACGTAGGTGAACCACGAATATGAATGCCTTGAGGTGACACTCACAGGGACGAACATATTAGTGGGCGTATTGAAGCGTTACTCCAGTATCGAAATCGGGGATCACATGCGGGATGAGAGAGGGAATTGATTCTTCGAAACGCCCCACAAACTGACACTGTGTGCGGGTGGAAGCATGACGGCAAACGAAGGAAGCACGGGCTGTCAGTAGCGTGAAAGTAGGGACAGCAGCCCAGTGTCTCACAGCTGGAGAAAGGTCATGAGCGCCCCGACTAGATTTACCAGTTGTGTATAATATGGTCTGCCTATGATCCTGAGCAATTTACCGGTAGGGTCGGGCCGCTTGAGGACAATTTATTAGCCTATATCCATACTTAGTGTGGTAACTCCTCCGAAGGATCCCCAGTACAGGAATATTACCTGGAGGTCATGCCTAGACGTTATATAGAGGGAAGTCGAAGACGGGAAAGGCCGTAAAACAGGGGTATTCACCACAAGCCGCGACACCTGATCGTAAACGGCCTCAGAACTTGTTACACCACAGGACTTGCCACGCACAACAGAACGTGCAGTAATCCTCTGATGGTGTATTTAGTTTGCATGATTGATGGACATTTCTATTGTTGTCTGGTTTACGAAAACCCTTCGATGTGCCTAATTTACATGCAAATTAGTTCTATCTTCGTGTAGTTCACTAGCTCATTGGTAAGAACCCACAACCAAGCATGTAATGGGCCTATTATGTCACGTCTATAAACCACGATGCAGTTGGGCCACTTCGTGTTGTAAATTCGGCTGTCCCCAGGTTCAATTTCTAATTACCGCCACCTTTACGTACGGCTACATTCCATACATTATAATGTTATTGGGAAAGAGCGCCATCATTGTGATGTGGGCAGCAAATTCGCTCGAAAAACAGTCACCATGTCTCTTCGTTAATCTCCAGCTGAGTCCAGCCTCACTGTTTCTGATGGGACCATGGAGCTAGTCGTGGATGATTCGCCTCACGCAAATAATCATCCACCCCTAACCCCATCAGGAACAGTTATTCTACCATCGTAGACATGTCACAACCGTTGTGTTGGACCGCAATGAACCCTAATACCCCACTCAGACACACAGCCTAAAGATTCAGGGAATTTGACATAGGCCTAGGCCTATAATGAGGGACTCACAGATAGCGACTGAGTCGTTTCTACTGGTTAGCAGTGTATACTAGTGAATGTCCCGCGTTTCACCCTAACTCTCACATTATCTCACAAATCTCGTTATTTTCCAAACAGATAGTAACAATATTTTATTCGTGCAAGAATGTTGCATAATGATATTCAGTATTGTACGGTAGTCTTGAGAATAATCAATTCTCAGCCTATGCTGGTTTGGATGTTTATTCGTGTTGCTTCGTTAATGCTCGTTTCATGACCTCCCGAAGCCTATGCTGCGTTCTCTCGATATACGATATAGGCTACGGTATATCGTGCTTCCTGTGTGAAACTCAGATGAAGTTACGCCTCTCGAGTTGAAACACGCACCACTCTGAAACACTGACTATCAAATGGTTTCGGCCCCCCTCGAGTGAGAAATATTGATCTGGACTCGACTATGCGCAACACCATTCAATCAGTACAATTTGTGTCAGTAGAATATTGGATTTTGGTTGAGCAGTTGAGTGGACGACGGAAAGTGTCACCTAGATCTCCCTTTCCGATAGACAGGGAGTACCTAGAATGTCGTAGATGTGTATCATTTTATGACCCCGGAACACGTAACGTTATCATGTAACATTTCAACTGCTCAACTTCAGAATGTACGCCTACTTTGTTTCAACCAAGTGATGGAATTGAATGAAGCATATTATTTAAAAGATCAACGAAATACGACAAGAGCGAGGATTCAAATGTTGACTGCATGATTATTCACATCCTATTTAGGGAACTCTGTAAAACTACCAACCTGCAGCTTTTGGGACAAAGCTACAAATTCACGACGATTGAACATACGTCATGAAAACGAAGCCCATTTTGAAAACTTCAACATAATTATATAGTTTCAGCATCGACTGACCCAGAGTTCGAACGGTGGTTCCGGCGTATCAGCAGTTCAGCACCCCCACCTACCCCCGGCAAACTAGGTGACTGACTGATAAATAACATGCGCAATCATTTAACACATCTGTTTGGCGACAATGATTGCAACTGCGTCGGAGCCTATAAATTGTCTCGATTCGTCAATTGTCGATGCGGGCGGTGAGTCTCTTTGCAACTACGTTGGCGCCATTATCACGGGTCCCGACCTTCCCCTCCTTTACCAAGAAAACTCTATCTTTATGCTATTCACTTGTGGGCACTCAACTGAGGAACGTGTTGACTTGGCAGATTTAAATGGCATACCTATTAGGCCTTGTATTGTAAGATTTGTTCAAAAAAAGATGATATAAAAGAACGCATGCATGCAGGCTGGTACAAGTTGACACCACCGACGTGTTTATTTCTTCAAATGTCGCCTTAACCTGCTGACAAAGAAAAGCGAGACAAGCTTCGCAGGGAAATTGTATTTTGAATGGGAAGTGTCATGTAGGTTGGCTGTACTATTATCTCAAATCTCAATCATACGATAAGTTCTACATATTTCGGGAGTCACATCAACAATAGCCTCGTGTCATTGAAGGACAACGCACGTCAGTAATTATGTTAATTATGTTTTCAACTAAGAAAGGTCAATGCAAGTTAGGTTGAAATCATCAATACATCTCTCAATCACCCTGCATGTCTCAATATTCAATAATTTAACTGCAGAAGGTTATGTCCACGAATTGTGCGGTGTCATTTTTCTTTGTTTTTGTTTTTTATATTTCACGAGGGTAGTCCTAATTCAGTGCCGAAGCACTGCTTTCCATAGGAGCCCTCATTGTGAACAATCGGGATAAAGCACCTTGTTCAAGGGTGCTACGCGGGCTCGAACCTATAATCTCTGGATTACTAGCTCGTATCAGCCGACTGGGCTAACACGCTTCATGACAATTTCATTGCTAATTCTAGGAATTAGGCCTGCGTGTATAGGCATACTCAGTTTTCTCACATCACTGTCATCAATTGAGATCACTTTCATGGTGTTTCGAAATTCAAACAACTTCAGAATCGTTGCATTCCAATAAATTTGAATGTTTCCTGCGTGAAGGGAACGTGAGTATTCCATAAGTTGTCCTAGAATCACATTTTGCTGCCTTACACAATATTTATGATGCCCTCTTGTCAAAGCTAGGCAATCTAGAGCAAAACTCTTCCCAAATTCTCACTAATTTCCCAGATGAGTGTTACATGATAAATCCTGGAGCAAAACTGTGCTGTTTCATGTGTGAATGAAAATGGGGGACATATCATTTGAATTCTGCATCAATTCAAACCCTGAGCAAGGTGGCAGGTTGGGTCAACATGGATATTAAAGAGCAAATTAGAATGTAAATTTCAACAGCAGATGGTGTCAACACAAGCTCAGAGAATAAACTGTTTTCATTCAAAGTTCCACAACGTAATTTTTTTAGGGGACCTCACGTCTGCCACATGAATGTGAAATTGCCATATTCTCCTTTTTTGTCTCAAATTCTCCCTTCAAACTCACTGATGTATCAAACCAGGCACAATCTTTAATAATCCGATGGTTCTAAGCAACCTGCAGGTCACCTAATTATGGATTTTATCTGTTTGAGTACATGTCTAGACGATGCAGAGAGCTAGGGAAGTCGAAGGGTGAAAAGTCGTAAAACCGCAGGTGGTATTTACCGCAAGCCACGACATCTGATCGTAAATCAGTCGTAAGTGCTCGCTCGTGACCAGCTTCCTTTGATGACTGACCGCAATGACCATAAAAATGCACTCAATCCATGCCCCCAGGGACATACTCATAAAAAATCAGGCCTCAGAACTCGTTACACCTCAGATCTCGTTACGCACAACAGAACGTGCAGTCATTCTCTAATGTGCGATCATCATCCTAAGTGAGGCATATCCCGAGGTCGAGGTAATCACATCGAAGCCCCGGGTAAAATGCTCGTAAATGTGCTCACCGCCATGCAGTTGACCCGTCAATCATGTGGTGACTATTGTAATACAGTACGTTCGTGCATCAAAATCCATACAGGATGGTACGCTGAATGACAAACTGATACAAAGCAGCCCATGAAAATGTAACGCCCACAGTATGTAACTGAACCTACTACTTTGAGACGACCTATGAAGTGCAGGCTGGACATGAGTTCCAAACCAACACGTACCGATGCGTTACAAACGTCTTATCACTACATGCACCTTTACAGAAATTATCCATGTTCACTGACTCAGCATTCCCCACCATATATCCGTACATAATAGGCTGTACGCATCTCTGGAACATCCCGTGAACATGACTGTCAACCACACCACAATTTTTCATGGAAACATCTGACTCAGTCGAGAATGAATCAGATGAACTAGTAGTTACTAGTTATTATGACAGTTTGTCGAGTTGAATCACTAAATGTAAAATCCATAGTACCCAGAAACAAGACATTGCGCCGACAATTTAAACATCGCATGATATTTGATGAAATATAGAAAAATATGGGAGTTGTGGATTCATTGGAAAACGAATGAGTGATTTTTCCAACCTTCATCTGCACACTCGCCACTAGCATTGAATTCCGAAGATTTCTGGAGTAAGTTGTACGACAGGTTTGTCAGAACAATGATTGCTTGCATGAAAAGTGCGCTTTCGCTATCGAACAACATCACTAACTCTATAACAATTTGCTGATTCCCGTAGTTAGGATGGAGGTATGGGAATAGTGTGCCGATCAATTGTAGTTGGCAATACGATCAGACAATGTGTACTGCGCTGCACGCACAACAATAAGGTTCAGATTTACCTTCCTATGGATTGTGATTATGAAAGGTAATGTATACTCTACCGAAATCCAGACATCTTACAGCAGCATCAGGTTCATGACCACATTTGTGATTACCCCATCCGTCGTTCACGCACTCATCCAAGCGACTCTCGAATCCCGTACAGCGGACATTATCGAGCCATATCCTCCCGTCGCCCTCTCCGAATACATCAAGATCGACATCCTCTCCTGTTGTCCCCAGTCCAAGCTCACGACATACCACCCTCGCATCTCGATCATCCCAGGAGTTAGTACAAATCCTCCCCCATTCGCCGTCGTGGAATATCTCTACCCGGCCTTCCTTGGAATTACTGCTACTGACAAGACGGACTGTGATGCAGGAAGATTATAATTGGTACACTTCAATACGTCCCCTATATTGGACAACTCCCGGTAAGGAAGGTTCATACACATAAACTTGGGTCATGATGCCTAGGGAATGATTTCCTTCATCGATCCGAAACTTGGTACACATGTTCGCTTTGGTTAAAAGTTCGGATGGGTTCAAAAGTGGGCAGTGCAGCACGACTGCTGCCCTCTATTCCGGTTGAATAATTCATATTACCGAAGCCTCCCCCAAATGATAGATACGGTAATTAGGCTCGTCATCTGAGAACTGTGGGGTTGAAAATATGTCAAAGTAGGGCCTAAAAACAGGGGTGACAGTTTTACGATTGATATTCGAACAGAATCCAGAACTAGATATGCGTGGGCGAGTATAGGCCTACTACCCACGTGAATATCCCCGCATAAAAAAGTCATATATCTTACGCGAATTTGACCTGGTGACCTTGAAATAACCTTCAAGATGTTCAGGACCAAAAATAGTCCACATCCACCACGTTTCTTTCCAATCCGACGAAGTTCGCGAATTTACGCAAATATTATTTTGAAATGGCCGACATTTTCGGGAGTCCAACCATTGTCCACATCCTCCAAGCTTCGTGTAAATCGGACGAACTTTATCATTACGCAGACAAAAGTTCAGAATGGAGGGCAACGGTTATGCAGCAAAGTGGAACTCGTCTAAAAATGTCATTAGGGCGGACATTTTCGGGGGTCCAATTATTGTCCACATCCTCAGAGCTTCGTGTAAGTCGGACGAACATTTTCGTTACGCAGACAGAAGTGCAGAATGAAGGGCAACGGTTATGCAGCAAAGTTGAACTCGTCTAAACATGTCATTAGGGCGGACATGCCGTGTGCCAAATTTCAGAAAAATCGGACGAAGCGAAAGAGAATTATCGGCTAGCGCCTAGTTTTCTGGCAATGGTGAGAGCGGCGGCGGATACAACTATGAGACCAAAATACTCGTGTCGCAGGACGTGATGATCAGTTTCGAAGTAATTGACTACACAGCCGGTTTTGTGTTTTGCAGTGAACATATCAACCCAACCCAACCTACAGACTACTCTCAGGTCATTTTAGTGGCATTGCAAAACCATCACGTCAATTTGGTGTCTCATCATTGTTTTGCGAGGATGCGATGGTGACGGAAGAATCCAAGAGGAACAAAACAGCTTGAATAAATCTGAAAGCCATTCTAGTCTGGTGTCTGGTGTAACTAAAACCTGACGCATGGCTCCTCAAACTTCTCCGGCGTAGATGCAGACGTGGTAAATATTTTCATCTCTAGACTACGCGAATGTCAGTTAGTGTGTTATTTATATGCATATTGTAATAGTCAGACCCTTATCTGGCTGGTCCCATAACAGGCCAACCAGTGTTTTTGTATGCAGTCTATATCTCAACGTTAAGAATACGTTTTACTTCCTTGTGTCGGTCGTGCATTATATGTGTATATAGGCCATATTCTTTCAGTTCGCTATAATATTTGGTACAGAGCTCGTCTATTTGAACCCAGATTTGAACGTGGCTCGTGAGGTGAGGGAGCACAGGAAGGAGGAACTCAAACAAACATTGTTTGTTAATTGTTACGTACACACTCATACACACAGTCAATAATAATAATAATGATAGTAGTAATAACGATGATTGTAATAATAATTATACTACTAATAATGATAATAATAAAAATAATAACAATAATGATAATAATAATAATAATTATAATAATAACAATAATTATGATAATAATGATAATAATAACAATAATACTGATAGTACTGAGCCCGTACCTATTCATTCTGGCTGCTGAGGTCCTTGCAATCAAGATCTGCAATAGCGACATCATTAAAGGAATTGATATTTATAATACGGAGTTTAAAACTATGCAGTATGCCGATGACACCGTCCTCTTTCTGGACGGTAGTCATCAAACTATGAAGGAGGTAATTCGTATTTTTGAGGTTTTAGGCGATACCTCTGGCCTTTCTATTAATTTTAGCAAGTCCAACATTTTCCCTGTCGGTCCTAATGTTTTCTATTACCCTGGCGGCATTTCGCATTATGGTTTCAGTATTAGACATGACTCCATCAAGTTGCTTGGCGTCATCATCACAAGAGAAGCGGACAGTCTTTTTCACCTCAACTATCAGCCGAAACTTTCTAGGCTGAAGACTACTTTAAATGTATGGTCGTCCAGAGATTTGACTCCCATTGGGCGTATTACTATTGTGAAAACTTTCGCTTTGTCTCAACTAGTATTTCTATTTTTAGTACTGCCCAATCCTCCATCCAGGTTTGTTAAGGATCTGGAAAGTATTATTTTTGACTTCATCTGGGCGGGGAATCCGGATAAAGTGAAACGTTCTGTGCTCGCCAATTCGCTTTGTAACGGTGGCCTGAAGGTCACTCATATTCCGTGTTTTATGAATAGTCTCAAGTGCACCTGGGTGAAGCGCTATTGTAGTGATGGTGACGGCATTTGGAAAGTTTTTTTCGATCACAGTTTAAAGTCCGTCGGAAACCATTACTTCTTTCGCTGTAATTGCTCTTTTGAGGATATTTCTTTCATCCATAATGATTTTATTCGTCAAGTTATTCATGCTTGGTGTAATGTCAGTTTCTCTTCTCCCACTGACAATTTCAGTAATCAGAATAACCATCATATTCGTATTAATAATGAAATAATTCTCTATAAGCACATTCTGGACAAAGACGTTTGCTATGTGGAGGATTTTTTAAATGCTGATGGCCAACCTTTATTGTACAAGGAGTTCATTACAAAGTATAGTATTACTAATTTGCCATTTACTAAGTACTGGGGTATCATTTATAGCATTCCCGATAATTGGCGGGCCAATGTTTTGCAACATATAAACACAACTAATTATAATGAGAGTTCATTTCGCAAAGAAGGTCTCACAGTATCTGTATAATATTTCATTGCAGGGGATTGTTGAACAGCCCACAGCTATTTCGAAGTGAGACGTTGGTAATGCAGACTGGCCTACCGTATATTAAACCCCCTGGAAGTCTATGTCTGATCCGAAAATCCAATATTTCCAACTTAAATTTCTTCATCGTATTCTGCCAACAAATCTTATGGGCAAGACTGGAAGCAATTTGTGTACTTTTTGTGAGATAGAAGAAGAAACATTGGATCATCTGTTTTGAGGTTGCAGAGTAACCTCTGGTTTCATCCTGGACACGGAATCTTTGTTTTTGCAGAAGCAATTCTCTTTTTCAACAAAAAAATAAACATCATATTAATCTTATGCCCGAATTATCAGGTGGTATTATATTCCGTGTAGGCTGAGACGGTAATAGAGACAGTCTGCAAAAAGTGCACAGCATAATCTCGAAACAATTACCAGGCCGGAACGATTACCAGGAATTTGGCAACAGCGTTGAAATATACTTCAGAGAGCCACTTTTGTATATTATTTCATCGACAGTAAAAAAAATCAACTGACCTGCTGGTGATGTGAAGAGAGCATTTTTGTCGGAAATGAAATATGCTCATCAGCCAAATCCGCGTTTGCTATACTCGACGTATAATATGAGGAGAGTGAAAGGCGAACAAGGTGGCGCATAGAGGCCTGGAACTTCTGGAAGTCCAATATTGGTAGTAGTAGTAGTAGTATCTTTCTCACAACGATTCTTTGTTGGATTCATTATCGCAAGTTCGCACTCCGGAGACGCAGACCTCTCTTGATGATGCCGGGGTCCTACCAAGGATGACTTGTTGGATGGTAAGGTGCTAGATTATGTGACTACCAGGTACCTTCTATATGATTGTGTTCTTCCTAAGGTTTGGGGTCACAGTACCGAGCGCCCCTATTATTTGTGCTGTTGGGTTGCGGTGTTGCCAGAAGAGGATTGTGCATACACTTCCTGTACCCACGTTTGTTGAGTTCGCTGGGGGGAGGGGGGGTAGCACCTCATGACCTCTTTATTCACTCGATGCACCCACTTCTTCCTCCCCGTAGCACCTAGAGTCCATCCCTTTCCAGTCGTCCTGAGGACGCGACGACTAACGCAGACCTTGTTATCCTGTGCGACGTCTGAGCCGGTATGCTGCTTTGTTGAGTACTCTCCATCATAGAAGAGATTGGAGGAGCAGAATTATTCAGAGACCTCTCTTTGTTTCTCCCTCTATCTTCCTGGTGGCCATTTTTAGTCGAGTTATTATTAATATTATTATTGGTAGTAAGGTCAAGGTCAACTCTGGTGAGGTCGTCCACTATATCGTAGTCTTTCTGGACCAGAGCACTTCTCGCGTTTTTCATGATGAAGATTTTATCTTTGAAGTGTACCACTTTCACCAGAATGTG
>JAUOBX010288613.1:0-11253 GCA_032360705.1 Eupentacta quinquesemita
ATCGGAATCTCGACGGTCGGAGAAGAGGCTTTACTCCCTCTGAGGAAACTGAAGAAATTCGACATTTCGGGCAATAGTTTGACGGGACTTTCTGATATGACGATGCCATATCACCGTAACCTTGTGATATGTTTCCATAGCAACCCTTGGCATTGTGACTGTTCTAGTTCGTGGATGACGAAGTGGCTACAGAGGAGAGGAGGGCGGTGGTGCAAAGGGAGTAGACCCGTCTGTCAAACGCCGAAATATCTCGAAGGACACAATCTGTGGGAGGTGAGGGATGAGGGGTGTTGAGTCTTAGACCTGTAGACAGAATGGACTGTTCTGTGGCCACCTTCTTTCCGATGTTGGAGTCGCTGGTAGACATTTTGAATGAACGAGAATCAGAGAATGTATTCGTATCAGGTATGCCATGAATCCGGCGTGGGAAGCGTGAAGCGTGGTAGCCTAGTTGGCTGGAGCGTCGAGCTGGCAATCAAGAGGTTACCGGTTCTAGTCCGCGTAGCACCCTTGAGCAAAGTGCTTCGACCGGATTGCTCACAATGAGGGAAAGGTGATTTGTATGTTGCCGTTTGTGTGTAATGGCGCTCACCATCACATTGAAGTCACGCTTCAGAGGCATTGCCTTGGTCCGTAACCTGGTGAGGGTTCGGAGCTGCCGAGAGTGCTGTATCCAGGTATGCATCCATGCCGGCTTGTATGGAATCGGTGCCCGTGCCCGGCAAGTGAAGCATTGAAAGAAGTTGGTGCGTTGGCCGATGAGTTGTGATACCCAGAGCCAAGGTTGTATTCCACATGATGCACATGTTCACATTACAACCTGGTTGTCTAAATGATGTCCAATGTGAAAATAGAATAGAGCTAGTATCCACAATAAATGTAAGATAATATAGCCTATCAATGAATATGTGCTCATCAGGTGTGTCGTGAGTTCGACTTGGTAAGTTGGTGCAATGGTCGATGGGTTGTGGTGTTCAAAGCTAAGAGCTATATTGTTGTTTTTTGACACGAATAGTTCGTACTTATTTCGGACTGGTTGTTCAAATAATCTTCAATGTGAATGCATCGTTTGATAGGGCTAGTATCCACATTGAATGAACGAGAATGTAGCCTATCTGAGATTGTATGCGTATCGGTTGTGCCGTGAGTTCAACTTGGTAAGTTGGTGCACTGGTCGGTGGGTTGTCTGGTTGTGTAGACGCCAACCGGGCGTCTTGCTTTGTGCTTATTACCAAATAACAGTCAGGTTGTCTCAATAATGGTCGATGTGAATGAATGGTCGTTTGATAAAGCTAATGGTATGCACTCTGATTGGACGAGGAAATATCAGGTACGTGATGAATTGAGTGAGTAAGGAACCCTGGCCGTGTCAATCGTGAATGAGCACTTACGATTCGACGGACGACCAGTGAACCCCAGGATCTGATTGAGTCGTGCTTATGGCCGATCTCTCGTCAATACGTGTCCTATCACTCCTGTGTGGATGAATGCGAGCATGCATAGTGCTAGTATGTGTCCAGTCGAATGCATACACGTCCTGTCATTCTCGTTTCGAAGTGATCAACTTCGAGTTTGAATAATCCCGATAGTCGATGTGGCCTCGCTATGATAAGGCCATCACACGGTCTTGATAATGAGTTTCCCAGATTACCGCATTGGGTTGACCTCTATATAACCCGGAAAACTTGTTACCTTTGGTCATTCTCTGACCATCCGTGTGACCAAACCAACTGACTGTCATTGTTTACCGTTTATTTCCTGGTCATTCCAAAGTGAACCACGCTGCCAAATATGTTCCCCATACTTCCCCGGCTATTTAAAGATATGGGCCCGCTTGGCACCGACTTTAATCTGATTCCAAGATCCACGATTGTTCGTTCGTCGAGAACTAGTGTCAAGTACTCATGCACTCCCTACTCAGTGACATGACTGGGCCATTAAACTGCTAGTTGAGATACAATAATGTTAGCGACCTTACCCCGCAAGGGTAACTAATCAGAATCTAATGAAACGGCTCTTGAGGAAGTGAATGATTTTTTCGTCAAAGAAATTACTTCCTTTCTGTGGAGGTTAACAACTGTGTCTTTTTTGTGAGTTACCGTCATTTTTAATTGAATGTGTTTTTGAGAGACTCGAGCTCTTAGATTGCATGCCAATTGACAAATCCAAATATCCGTTATTGTCACCATTATCTCGCCCCTTTTCATGATAATCGAATGATGGATTTGAATTGATTAACTATGAGTCGGTGACGTTAACTTGTGCGTGAGTCTGCACGAAACTGGCCCCTGGACTGCCAGCTTGGCGATAATGTTCCAACAGGAATTCTGCCGAGTTCCCGCAGTGGAGAATCAATGGAAACAAACAAACGAAATATACACAATTGTTACTGAAAAGTGGCGCACTAGGTAGAAAAAGAAACATGAATGCACCTCGTGGCTGTATTCGAATCCCTGTCTGCCTGTTCTCGACAGTTTGCCAACGTGAGAACAGTGTTCTCGCGACCACGCAAGAACGCATTCGTGAACTGTTCTAAAGCTGGGCATCCATTTGCGCGTGATGCGTGGTGCGTAGCGCGTGAAAGTTGTATCCATTTATCCGTGAAAAATGGATGATCTTCTGAGTAACATTGACATCTCTAGTGTGGCCAGTTGTGGTGCCTAAAATCCCCAAATGAATGTTCCATATGCTTACGGGACAACAGTAATGTAATGTTATGTTATGGTGTCAAAAACCACATTGGCTGTTAACAAATGTTGGTAGAAATAATTAAATCACACTGGAATGAACTTTTGGCGAAATAACAGCAAGTTATTACGACTGGCAGCACCAGCGATAATCGAGAAATTTACCTATTTGACGTCACAATTGCTGTCCGTTTAGCGTGCGTGTGCGTGAAAAAAAGGTACTCGAGGCTTTCCAAAACGCACAATGGATGCCTACTATAGGTTTGGCACAGTGACATTTTTTTCGCGCACACGCACCACGTACCACGCACCACGCATCACGCGCAAATGGATGCCTAGCTTAATACTGTGATAATACTGTGACAATGAAATAGTGAGCGCGCGTATGAACATACGCGCTCAACCAATACACGAAGGCAGTTGCAATGCCATCTGGCCCCATTGATTTGTCTGTCTGTTATATCTATACGAACTCAAACTTCCGGTTCAGGTTGTGGTTATTATATATCTGTGGAATCATATTTTTTGTATTAACCCATGTTATATGACCTATCAGCCATGTGATTGGTTGTAGGATTCAATTGTTTCAATTATGACGTCACGCCTAGGACATGACGCCACAGACTTACGCAATGGAGTCAAAATAGACGTTTCTTACAAATAAAATTGTCGTTTTATACAAATAGATGCCGCAAATCCTGATTATGTGAGAGAAAGGATGCTACACAAATTTTCATTTCATATAGAATGTATGAAACTCGACAGAAAAAAAACATTTAGCCCGCCAGATACTTGAAACTTGAAAAAAATCTTAGACACGTTTCATAAATCTCATACGGTATGACATGGAAACTCAGATCCTATATAAACATATCTTGTAAAATATAATTTATTATTTGTAAGCGGCATGAGAATAACCATTAAAATCAGTTCACTACAAACGATAGAAAATAGAAAAAAATAGAAAAAGCACTCGTATAACTTTGATATATCGATACCGTTAGAAGGATGAAGTCAGCTTAGTTACTATAAAGACATGATCGCTACATTTTTTCATTGTCCCTCGTTCATGCATATAAATCATCGGCTGATGGTCCGGTAGGCAGCATGGTCTACTACTTCATTTGTTCTACTGAGTTGAAAAACCTGTATTCACCTTTCATGCACGTGGTGTACACTTCTAAAGCCTTCTCCTTATTGATACTCGACCCTGCGGCATCTACAAACTCGTCCAACTGCTTATAACCGTGGTAGGTAGGATCAAGATTGTCGTTGAACCAGTCTGTAAGTAGTCCGTGGTTAGCCTGTAGTATTATAGAAATAATTGTTTTAGTTGAAAATTATGAGTGAAAAATATAAATAAATGCTTCTAAATGTTGTTAACATCGTTTCCGAGAGATTGGCTAGCGAGCAAAACTCATTAGATACTAAAATATAACACAAAAGCTGATGATGTAATATTAGGTAAATCTACTCATGGTAAGTTACTATGCATTATAACGTATCGAGAATAACTACGCGGGAGACATCATTTTTATAAATAACTGTGAACTGTTCGAAATTACAAATACAACTCACTAAAATCAGGAATGGAATCTACAAATCTAAATTAGAGCAAGGAACAAAGACATACTTGCTGAATAATTGATTTGTTGATTCGGAACAAACAAATAAATCAGTAATGTACTTCGTGACTCCATCAGTAAAATAAACTATCAATTTTTTCGAATATTGAGACAAATACTACATTTTCCATAAGGCAAATTAACCAATGCATCACATAGTTATACACTTGCTGATTGAAAACAAAAATGAATAAACAAGTATTAAAATATTGAATCAAAGACAAAATCTAATATCTACTTATCTTCAATATATACTTACCGTTTGCAGTTGTTGTCCAAGCCAGGGCCACAACTTCATGCACGGAATCATTGCAACTATCATGTAGACGGTGTCCATTGTAGAAGCAACATGGCGTTCGTAGTCTGCGTAGGACTGACAGGCTGGATCGAGGTCGATACCCGTTGAGTCCCTAATGTGCCACTTTTTGAAGAGTGATCGGTAATAACTGCAATGATTGAGTGATGTTGTATCATTAAATTGTAGATCAATGTCATTCATGAGTATGTGTTTTTTATGCCCTTCCTTCTAACTTTCAAACTATTATTTGTTGTAATATCATACTAACTTTCTTTCTAAAGTTCTTTCTAAACAACAAAGAAGAAATCTATGATATGTGACGTTTCAATGACTAGTACGATATGAGCCAGTCAGCTCCACCGGACAAACGACCAATGAAGTGTATGCACACAAGGTGTAAAATATTTACGAGTTGTCCGTAAAATCGATTTTACACCATTGTATGCATACACTCCATCGGTCAGTTGTCGTACTTGTCATCAAAACGTCACGAGGAAAATCATATTGGTTGTGTAGAAAGAATTTCCTTCAATTCATACTGACGAAACTGTTTGGAAAAATTATACTAACCCTTCATAGCTCACCGACTCTTTTTGCAGATACGATTTAAGGTCCCCTTCTTCAGCTCTATTGACAGCCTCATCAATAGAGCATTTGGCCTTGTAACAATAGACCGAGTCCTGTACCATGAATCCCCCTGTGGGTGAATCATGTAATAATATATGTAAAATACTCAATAGTAGCTAATAACTAGAGGAAATCATCAAATATCCTATCAATGAATACCAACACAATCCTGTTCTATCTGTAATGTGTATAACTTCGATTATTTTGATACATTGATTTGTGACTCATGGCCGATTGCACTTTTACAATTTATTGATAGACACGGCCTGATAAAATAAATGGTGAAATGGTAACGACACATTGCTCATGAGGATGTCTTTGGCAACTAATGGTTCACCAGCAGTAGTGGTAGTGAGTAGGCCTAGAAAATATAAATTCATTTCATTGGGTATGAATTTTGGGAGTGAGGAAATGTAGTCAGGAAGAATAACATTTCAAATTTGCTGGTGTCGAATGAGTTGGGCTTACTTGAAGGATGACAATTTCAGACGTAGAGTCTACTTTAAAACAGAAAACGATTCCGTAGGAGGATTTTTTGCATACTCCAAATGGACAGTTAAACTTCAGGATATAACTAACCAAACGCTGTTGGATTCAAGTCTCCATTGCCTACTCCCTGGACAAAATACGTAGCTAACGTATCTTGTCGTATGGTCTTGGTCTGGTCCCAGAGGTATTGGGATAACGGCTCGTCTACAAAATATGTAGCTAACGTATCTTGTCGGTCGGTCTCGGTCTGGTAGAGGTATTGGGATGACAGTTTGTCTCCAGCCTCAGCCACCTTACTCTGGAATGAAACAAAATATAGAATTACCAGGAAATTTGAGTTAGCCTAGTTTCAATTATGCCAGTTATAATTGCCTAAATGCAAGAACAATTAGTATGTAAAATGCGATCGAAATCCCACCTTTTACAATAGTGATACTGTTTAATTTTAAGATTTAATAGAGTGTATTTGAATTAAACTTTGTGCGTTTTTCTAGAATGGCAGTACATAATATCATAATCTCATGTGTCCCGTTCTTCTTTTTGTAATACTGACAATGGAAGTCATTTCAATCAAAATATTATTTCGATAGAAAGCTATCTAAATCAAGAGTTGTGAGATATTGCAAAATGGTAGCAAATTATTTATCTCAATAAATTCAATTGATTAAATTACGGCACGAATAAACAACTTTATTACGAACAACCAACATTCATCTTCCTAATATATATTGCTGTATATGAGTATTTGTTTATTTTGGACGAATAAGTTGAAAATAAACAATCATGTTAGGTGTTTCAAAACAAAGGTAGAAGACACATCAAAATGGCGAAGGTACCTATAAGGCACTCCAAATAATGTACAAGTATAGATCATGTTTTCCAAGAATATGTAAAGGGGAAATTAGGCCTAGGTATAAATATACAGGAGACATTGTAATTATATCAAAATTGTACCTTTGTTATTGCGTGAACGTGGGGAGACAGTCGCGGATTCCGTAAAGCCATTGTACGAAAGTCAGTCTTCTGTTTAAAACAAAATCTCTGTAATTTTAGCACCAATTTAAAAAATAATTGGTGATAGTGTATTGTATATGATGTAATATATAGTATGACGCAGAGTAAAAATATATTTACTGAGACTCGAGATCAATTTTCTGTTGTGTTATATGTTGAATATAAGGAATAGTTTAGTGTAAAATTATGATATAATATATTTGACATAAAGATATACGGTACTTACTGAAAGCCAGAATAAGTTTCCTTCTGTATATCAGGAATAGTGTATTATATATAATAAAATTGTTGACGTAAAGTCAAGATATGGTCACGAAAACCCAGAATGGATTTCCTACTGTTTCGTGTATAATGAACATCTTAAAGAAGTGCTTTTTAAATGATATAATGTATGTCTTCAGGTAAACACATGTTAATTTGAACCCGAGATCAATTTGCTGAAAATATCGAATATCGACATATATAACATTGTGGTATATGATGCTATAAATTATGATAAGTGAAGATATATTATAAGAAAAATTCAGATCAATTTCCTTCCGTATACTATTCACCTAATTTTGTGTAACATTTTAAAGAAAATTCAAAACATACAATTCTTAAAGGGTAATTTAAATGTATGAATCAAATCAGGGAACAATTGAATCTATTATTCCAAATAGTTCAACAAACTAAAGTTTTTTCACGATCTATATACAACATCGTCCTGCAATGGTTTTAGGTTTGAAAATGTTATTCATTATGATAAGAATATGAGACTATCGTAGATTAAAGATTGAATGGTAACATTTATTATCCGTGATATTCGTGATGCATTTTTATTCCTTGTCGAAGGTAGAAGGAATCTATGCAGTCATGCAATCGTGTGTGTGTGTGGACGTGTGTGTGTGTGTGTGCGACACTTCTTGTGTACACGATATCTGTTGAACGAGAACATGTAACAAGTTAAAATTGGGTACATAGGTTACATATATAGAGAGGAAGATCCCTATTGTTTTTGGTGTCAGGTCAATGTAGTTGGAGGTCAGGAGGGCGCGAAACTCAAAATGCTTGTAAACACGATATTTATACGATGCAAGCATGTAACAAGTTCAAATCAGGTACATGGGTTACATATATGGAGAGGAAGAACCCTATTGTTTTTGGTGTCTGGTCAAGGTCGTTCAAGGTCACAGTAGGAGTATCCTTATATATCTCGACAACGGAATATTTCATGGGGTAGACCTGATGGAATAGTTTGTTCGTCTGTGTGAACTGCATCTGGTAACCTACTTTGACCTCATTAGACCTTTTTGACCTCATTTGACCTTTTGACCATGTAACAGCCAGATTCCTTTCGTTGAGGCATTACATAAAGTAAATCACACCATCCTACTACAATGCTCCTGTTACAAGTTATCATCATTTATATAGTCAGCACGAAAACTGAAGTAGTATAGAAGATCATAATAGACACTGAATACATCAAATACAATAATGCATAGGCTCCATTCTTGGTATGTAGGCTGTGCATATAAAGTTCGTAATTCAGAATAATTTCAGGTCGTGTCAAAAGTCACATGATCAGGTCAACAGAGGTCATGCCATATAGTCAAGTTGGGCAGAAGTGTATTCCTTATTTATTTTGGAAGCATGTTCTTCCTGGAGGTGAACTTAGATAGCTCCAAACATCCGGAGGGCCTACATTTCTTATATAAATAATTTATATTACCTAATGACCCATCCTAATGCATGTCAATACTTCTCTCCCATACCACCTGTATGGCAATTCAACCATAACCTTCCAAGATGACCTTATAGTGTCATGATCTGATCCAGGAAATATGAACTCATGCCCATACTCAGGCTGAGGTCGGATTTTATTAGGCAGGCGACCTTGAGTGGGCTGAGTATTTAAATGGATCACTCCGATTAAAAGCTAACAATTGAGCCATGAAGTCATAGTGTATGTTGTCGTGAGATAGGGGCTATACTTCAGTGAACTTATAAGGTCGTCTACATCCTAATTGAGTATATCATCAGTTGGGGGAGGGGGTGGATTGAGTGGGCCGGTAGGGGAGTTGGGGGGTAGGATGCACCGCTAGGATACTGTGGTAAATTACAACTGGTCAGTCAAGACACTTGGCTGGTCAAATTGGGGTGAGGAGCAGGGCGAGTCACATCACCAGCCTACATGGTCATCAATACCAAATTGACATGTCCCAGTTGACCAGTTTTCCAAGTATGAACTCTGAAATGGTTTCAGGCATTATTGATTCCAAAAATGACCTACGATCCTTGCTGTCAACTACCATTAGACCAAAACACTAGCTGTAGCACACATTACACAAATTACGACTGAACAACAATACTTAACAAAAATAAAGCAAGAATTCACACCACATCGTTGTGGTCTTGTTTAGGATGGCACATATGTCTATTGGAAATCTGTTATTTCGTATATGTTCAGGACTATCAGGACGACAGTGACTATTGAGGAACAGGAAAAATGAATTTGATTAGTTCCCTGTAAAAGAAAACCCGTTTGAATACGACAGAGGAAGGAGCAACAACCGATATCAAAAATGATCAATATAACGTGCAAAGACATAACGAAATTAGATGAAATGAAATCGATCAACACATTTTCTAATCTTCCTTTTAACAGCGTCTTTTTGTCCTATACACATGTTCACATGCACCTGTTCTTCCGGAAAGATTTTCTCGCCCACGCTCCACCAATCACACTAGATATTTATTTCGAAAATTACACGTAAAATTCACTTTACATCTCGATCTCAATTTATGAAAAGTACAACGGTCGATTTATGTTAACATGAATAACTTGAACAAGGAAACCGTGTTGTTGAGATATGAATGTTTGAATATTGTTTCAGTTATCATGTTAAATGTTCCATGCCAATTGAGTGAGAGAAACTGATTAATGTATTCGCTTTGATTGTTTTATTTCAAGCTTGAATGTAGCAGGACAAAACGAAACATTCAGCAAAATAACAATGTTTTTATATCAGTTATGAATCCCATTGAAGTAGAGAAAACTACTCACTACAACGTGTTTGGCTGTCTCTTTATTAACGCTGCTGTGACGTACAGTCATCCAAAGCAATTGTAAAGTTTGCACAACCCTCTTATAATATTACACACACGACCAATGGCCAAACTACCTGGGTGCCTAAATACAAATATTCGATGCTTCCTATATGCAGTCCTACTAATCTGTGCCCAGCTGTGCCCGGCTATGCCCGAGTGTCAGAGGAGTGTAAGGGATCAGGGGTTGGATTTATTACCCAATTTACGTTAGAATTGGGTGTTATAATAGGAAAGCTCAATGCTGCTATGGTTAGGTGCTTATAATGGTGATACTTATTTCATTGTGACCATCATGACATCATAGGTCATTCAAGTTTATTTATGGGTCCAAAACTGTTATTTTCCAACAATTGTCAGAACAATTTTCATAGACAGTGCATGACACAGTTCAAATTTTATGACAGTATGTGTATCATCGAGGGGGACATCTCTCATGAAACTGTCATGTGATTCAAGGTTCGAAAAGTCATTCAGGGGAAAAACATATCTCTACATGCTGTCATTGCACCTAACTGGGGTTAATCCCCTCCTGTAAATCCCATATTATTCAAGTACCCCCACACCACATCAATCATTTCCATCATCATTTCATATGATGAAGACGATAATACTTTCAACTGTTCCATTCCCCCTTCCCCCTTCTCCTCTACCGGCTTCGTATGCTCCCATCAACAATTATTAAACACCGATGAATGAACGCAAAGCTTCCCAAATTATCCTATTCACCACTACCACTGTTCCCTCCACTCATTTTCCCAGTCGAAAATCTGGTTCAATGACCATCTTGCCCAAATACTTCCAGTGAGTCCGGACCCTGACCCATGGGGAGAGGGCCGGATCAGATAATTACTTCAGCAATTAATTTATTCTGGAGACACCACACGAGAGCCTGGTTTGGTGGCAGCCAGTCAAAGTAACTTTGGTGTTTAGGTCTGTGAAGTGTAAACAAACTGAAATACTGGCATTTTGCAATGTCAAACAAATTTTTAGTAGCCAGGTTCTGAACGGGTATTGTAGTGAGTTTTATGAATCTCGACACAGTTTCGTGTCTTGTCAATGTTATATCATCGGAATGCTAGTTCTTTCTTCTAGTTTCCTACTTTATTGTACAGAGCTTGGAATTTATTGCCATCGTAAAGCGCTCTGTAAATTCGACCTATTATTATGGTCATTTGATATAGATGGACTAATCGATATGTTTGCTGACAAGAAGTCTGCTATTTGTCCACAGGAGTAGGCTAATGCCACGGGTGGGAATCTACATTTTTATGTTATTCGGACATTGGTCATTTGATTTCATTGTCTTCTCAATCTCTCAATCGCAGTTTAGCTCCGAGAGAAACTTTTCATGTTTCCATTATGAAAGACATGGTGGACTAAACATGTGTTTATGTACGAGCCCCCCCCCCCCATAAAAAACTCA